>JAPYZE010004829.1:0-16531 GCA_030522805.1 Leptomastidea abnormis | reverse complement strand
GTCGTTCATTTAAAGGATTCAAATCTCATCATAGCAGCATCAGCAGAGCAGGCTTGAGTATAAAAACCGGGTATGTATATATATCTTTAAGCCAAGTATAAAGATAACCCAATCTCTAAAGTATATAGCATATAAGTATTAACCCGCTTATACTCTCTCTCGCTCCCTTCCTCTCTCTCTCTAGCGAGATGCATCTCTTAGCTCTCATCCCGTATATGTATTCTTAGATATACCTCAATATGAAATACTGCAAAGTAATTGTCATTCTACATTCATCAGCAGATCAACGACGCTATACGATGATGACTTTGCCGATCTCTAGGTTATTTATGATTTCGTCGTTGACTTATATTATCGTGTAAATGGGTATACTATTATATAGGAGGGTAATATAAAGAGAGAGAGAGAGAGAGAGAGAGAGAGAGAGAGAGAGAGAGAGAGAGAAATTGAATTCCCATATTTCCTATTATACAAAGATTTATCCGGGCCATAACGTTTTTCACAGGGGATACACATTCATCTCGGAATTAATGTCGCGAGGGTAAATAAGAAAATGTAGATCTCGCGTTTGAAAGTGATTTTGTGTATATGTATATATATTATAGGCGTTTAGATTACACCCTTACTACAAATTTGTAACTTGTATATAGACACAGTTGTTTGCTTCCAAAATGAAATTCGACTTTGGTAACTTTTATGACCATTAAACAACGAACTTCTATAGATTATATATGTATTTTCAGATTGTAATCATCGTTTCGCGTGTGTATGTTATACGTCCATCTCTTATCAATCGCTCGAGAACGATATTCGCGTCTCAAAAAAAAAAAAAAATCGTTGACTGCAGTTACGCCCGTTATAACGTTAGCGCGATTTATATATTATATATATGTATATATGTGCGCTCGTTCCCACGCGTGGCTTATGGACGCGGAGAGGTATATTAATAGCTACTGCGCATTAGCGTTTTTGAACTCGCTCAGCGCGCGAACGAACGAACGAGCGATTCATCGTGTCTTTAATTACTGCGTGTTGCTGCTGCTGCTGCCGGGTGAAAACTTTGCGACCTTAATGTGGCTGGAATAATCTTCTTCTTCTTCTGGTTGTATGGGTATACAAGTTGACGTGACTGATGTTGTTGGATGATCTTGATGCTGGCTAATCATATTGATGTACTACAATTTTATAAAAATTTGAATTTTTTCATATGGCTGTTGCTGTTTTGATGCTGTTTTTTTTTTTGATGATTTAGATTAGGCCAAGCTTGAATTTTTTTAACTTTTTTTTTTCTAAGTAATTTAATAAACGTTATGTTCCAGATAACGATATTTTTACTTGGCCTGTTTCATTAAATTTATTACTTTAATAATTAATCTATGACGAAACGATATTTTACGATGCTTAGATAATCTTGTTTTCTTTTTCGCGAACAAATCATAACGTTTTGCATGCTTAGTTCAACTGTTCGTTTTGAGAAAGTTTTATCTGTACGAATTTTTAAATGTATTCAATCTTGTAGTTCTAATTATCTTACAAAAAATTACTTAAATTTTTTTAATTAAATAAAAAAACTGATATTGCAATTAATGTTTTAATGATGATCTATTAAGCTTTTAATATTTTTGTGCAATCAAAAGAAAAAAAATAAAATAAATGTATGCGTTGATCGAAATTTTTATAAAGATTTTTATATTTTCCATTTGAATTAGAATTTTAAATGTTGTTTTCTTGTAAGCAGTGATTTGGCAGGATATATGGAATCGGTATTGGTTGTAGGTAAATGATTGATAAGTCGATCGGTTTATTTTTAAATTATTTTTTAATAATTTCGATAAAAAATGATATAAATCGGGTACTTAATAACAAGATAATAAGTATTATAAACAAGGGGACTAAATACAAATGTACAGTTGGTCTTTTTAAAGTTAGTCGTTAGCACAACTTTGCTTTTTTTTTCCTTACATGTATAGGCGTAACTTAAATAACTAGAATAGATAATTTAAGGACAATAATTCATTTCTTGATTTATAATCATTACACATTGCTGAAATCTTCTCGTTCAGAACCTTACAAAATCGATGCTTTTTTTTATTCGCCAGTTTTACAACACGCGTATTGGTAAATAATTGAGGAAAATAAAAAACAAAGAAAAAAAAACACAAACTCTTTGCGATATCCTCGCACAAAACTTGGATATGAGTGAACAAACGCAAAGTACATATATATAAATATACACATATTTATATACATATATATTTATATAAAATCATACATAAATATATTTATATAAAAATATTTAAAAAAAAAAAAAAAAAAACATTCAGGAAGGTGAAAGAAGAGAGAAAGATAGGAAAGAGAACAAAGATATGAAAAATAAAAAAGAAGAAGCAAACGAAAAATTGGAAAGCGTTTAAACTTTCCGTATATCATCGGTATATTTATATACTACGACAAAAATCTCTAACAAACAAAACTCGACAATAGATTATTTTGCAAAATCGACTTCGTGTAAAAATATTACTATGCATTACATTTTTATTATCATTCATCCTCATTTCTCTTTTTTCCATTATTTTTTTTTTTTTTAATTAATAATGCGCGCTTTTTTTTATAAATAATTATAGTGGTGAGCCCCCAAGAACACCGCCATCTCTCTCTTCACCTCATCATCATCATTATCTTTCTTATCTTAATATTTTGCAAAATATAGTTTCTTCGTAACGGATGGATTGCAAACAAAAAGAAAAAGGAAAACTTTATATTTTATGCATTGCTCCTCTTACAAATATACGTATATCTCGAAGTTTTTTTTTTTTTTATCTCTTTCCGTATTGCGAGCTCGTGGAAATGAGTGATATATTGCACTGTGGTTTTACTCTCCGCAGTGTTTCCAAAAAATGATTTCGACTTTAATTTTCAATTTCTTTCAAATTTGCCTCTCGAGCAAAAAAGCCTGGACGATAGTTTATGTCAAACTACTGTCGAACCTTTTATGCTCTTGGAGAACGCAAGATATTGCAATTAATTTAAATAAAAATGCCAAAACGATACTTATATATATTATACAGTCGATTAAAATTTCGTAAGGAGAGTTTTTTCCCATTATATTATTTTTTTCGCTTTAAATTTTCTTTCTCTCTTTAGTTGGAAATTACAAACAACAGGGGGAAAAAAAAATTAAACAAAATAAACGTTATAGACTAGTGCCGCGTCGCGCGCCAATATTCGCGCGACACTTTAACAAGGTACTTTAAACACAAATAATTAAAAAGAAAAAAAAAATTAGATCAATCTTAAAAAGAGGAGACGGACCAAAGTATATAAGTATATATTTATATAAACTTTGAAACTTCCTTATTATGTACACCGAGCGCAATACGTCGGAAAGATGCATTTGATATATAATAATAATAATAATAATAATAATAATAGTAATAATAATAATAATAATAATAATAATAATAATAATAATAATAATAATAATATAATCTTAATGTTGCACGAAAACTTTGAACACTTACATGAGGACGAAAACGATTATTTTCTCTGATTGCTACGTTATTATCCGTATCAAACGTAAATTAACGTTGCGGTACTCGCTGTTGCTGCTGTCGTGTGCCTGCTGCTCGACAAGAGCCACACTTCTTATACCCCCACCCACCCCTCCTTCTTTCTTTATTGAGCAAGTAAAAAAGAAAAGAAAAAAAAGAAATGTCAAAACACATCTCATTGATCGACGGCTCTTTTCTCTTTCTCTTAACTTTTTTTCTTTTTTTTTGCTTTTACCTCTCAAATTGGACATATATACAACTCTAAAAATTTATTAAAAACGACTACACATCTATTTTGCATTTTTTATTTTTTATTTTTTTTTTCATTATTCTTTATCGTATGTTTATTTATATATTTATAATTTATATATTTGTTTCTTCTTTTTTTTTTTTTTTTTATCAACCTTATGTCTGTAAAAATTGGAAAAATTCTAATCGTAACACAAGAGTGCCGCGAGACCGATTTGCCATGAGGGTATACAAGACACGTGCGCGTATATATTATTATTTATGCGGTAGACAAGAAATATCAGAAATTACGATCGAATCTCGTGAGCTTTGGCAATTCGGCCTCGAGCATTCGTAATAAAAGAAGACATAATTCGACTGTAGCAGGGAAAGGAGTACGGTGTGTATGCACGCGTAATTTTTTTTTTTACCGCGACTATATACTTACGCGCACGTTTAATTTTTTTTTTTTTCGTTGTTCGGATCACTTATTTTTATGTTTTAACCGCGTTAAATACTGTTCATATCATTTTTTATTTAATTTACGGCTATGATAATAAATACTTTCTTTGATCAAAACGCGTTTTTTATATATTTTTTTTAAAAAAAATTAGTTTGTCGTTTTGAAGAATTATTTATATATTTTCCCGTAGTCTTTCCTCTGCATCCAGCCGCGTTATATCATTGAAAATTTATCAATAGTTTTTCATATATATATAAATACTTTGTAACATTTATTTTTTTACTTTTCCAATTATTGATTTTCGTACTCGTATATAATAAAAAATTGTCGAGCTTTAAATCTCTTAAATATCTTTACAAGAAAAAAAGTCACCATTAGTACACACTACAATAGCTTGAGCCCTTTCATCTTTCTTGGAACTTATCATATAACCTTCGCTCTAATCCTTTCTTAATCATCAACTCTCCCTTCCCTATCCCTTATTTTCAAATTTTGCACAATTTTACATTAACACGAACATTATATAGGAATATGCACAAAATTTCTTATCAATTCAAGTTAAATTAATAAAAAAAAAAGAAAAAAAATGTAAAAACACGACGATTAAAAGCCACGAACAAAATCTACTTTTTTTAATACATTATTTAGAAAGATAATTCCACGATTTGCCGATCCGTTAACCATTTCACGACAAAAAACAAACTCGCGCTACACACACACACACACACACACACACATATAGACAAACCGCGACAATTGACCACGTTAAACTCCCCTATTTTCCTTTTCTCGTCAACATCCAACAAAAACTCGTCAAAGAAGAAGAAGAGCTTAAAGCGCGTCTGCGCGTAAAAGACAACGACCGCGAGAGCAATTGGCTCCGTGGCTGACGAGCTTTCAATATATATAAACTCGTACACACTTGCACGCGCGGCAATTTACTCTCGCACAAAGTCCCTCCCGCGGGACGGTCGCGCGCAGACGTTAAAAAAAAGACGCTAGGCTCCCTTCATCTTTTCTTATACCTCGTCATATTCCTGCATACGCGCAATCTGTAGCTTTTACTTTTTTGAAAAACTTGAATTACCAACGGAGGAGAGACTGAAGAAAAACTGGCTTATCCCTCGCGGGAGCTTTAGCACCTTTCGCGCGAACATGATTAAAATAAATCGTAAACTACTGGCCGTATACCCAACAACCGCATTTCTGCCTTCATCCCAATTATATTTTCGAAATTTTATTTGGCATTTTATGATGTATCTTTGATGAAAACGATGAAACAATCAATGATATGTGACGATATATAATTGTATATAAAATGCGTAACCGGAAAAATGAAAATTTTTTATTACATTTGTTTTTCTTTACGGCTTTCGTTTATCAGGCAAAAATACGTTCCTGCACGCGAAAGTTGCACCCATATCTATACAATTTGTCTATATCAAACCTGTAGCTCCCGCGCCTTATCCTACCTTTCCACCCGATTAACTTTTCTTCAGAGGTATATTATACTTCACAGCCTGTTTTATATTGTATAGTGATTTTTCTTTTTCTGTTTTGTTTTTTTTTTCTATGCATCTGTATCGTTATTATTATTATTCTCTCTTTATTTATTTTTAAATTTATTTCTTTTTCTATTCATTTTTTTTTGAAGAGAAAACTTTCGTATATGTAATGCAAGCTTTGAATTTTTTGTTTCATCTGTATCATTTTTATTCGCGCACCCCCATCAATCCCCCTCTGGCTTTTCTTTGTCTTAATAATGTACTTAAATTTAATTTTCTTTTTCTTTCATAAATTTTACCTTTACCAAGAACAATGAATTTATCTTCTTTTTTTTTCACAACAACTGATGATTGTTTAGAGTAAACTTTTTTAATTGAAATTGTAGCGTTTTTGCGAGTAAATAGTCTAACGTATTTTTTTACTTTTTTTTTTATTTCTTTAATATTTTTCATTTCTTTTTATTTTTTACTTTTATAATCTGGGCCCTGTATTTAATTTTGTACAACGGTTATCTTTCCTTCAAAAAGATTGGAGGTGGTAGGCACTATTTTTTTTAATTTTTTTTTTGTTTACATCTCTTCTAACCAGGTTTCTCTTTCTTATGCTCATTAAATTTTCTTTCTCTCTTCTTTACCTTCTTATTATCGCAAAATTCCTGAACTTCGTTAAAAAAAATGGCTAAAAAAAAGTCGATATCGAAATAAAAGAAAGAGCAAATCTAATCGTTGCTTGTCATCTTCCCTTCAATACTAAAAAACCTTTCGCACAGACACTGTTTTACGCGCGCTTTTTTCGTTCTTTTTTCATTTCTATTTGTAATAAATTTCCCTTTATGTTTTATTAACGAATAAAATAAGTAAAGGCCAAAAAGAAAATGAAAAAAAGGCAGAATCTTGCTTTACGGCAAGAAGAAAAAGAAAAACAATGCTAGAGTAGAATTGCTAATTATTTAAACGTAAAAAAAAGGAAACAAGTTGCGTTAATTACACATAATCGATAATAAGTCGACAATCGTTAATAGTTAAAAGTAAAAAGTAATGATTGTTGTAATAATAATAATAATCATGTAATAATTACAATAATAATATATTTATAAAAAGAAACATGAGATCAAGGTTTGATATCGATATAGTTCGTATATAAAGGCGGAAGTGGGGCAACGCTCAAGGCCCGCTTTAATTTCTCTCACTCTCGCTCTTTTCTCTTCTTCGGCTCTAATTTTAAATTAAAAAAGAAAAAGAAAAAAAAATAATAATAATCATCCGGACACGCTCTCTTTCTCTCTCTCTCTCTTTTAACTTCTTACTATTTTATATGCAATGTTTGCGTTGTATAATGTGTCTATTTTCAGTGTATAAGCAATTGTTCTTACTCAAAGTATTTAAAAAAAGTGTCTCTTTCAACTTGTCTCTCTTATATTAACTATGTATACAGAAAAAGAAAAGAACCACGACGATAATCTGGCGCACGTCGTTTTTATAAATATATATATATTTTTTTTTATTTTAAATTTATATATATCCGTATGAATGAAGACAAGTAAAACAAAAACAATAAAAATGTTTCGCTTAGCGCTGCTGCGTATCAACAGAATAAAACATCCACTCACATATCTATTACACATACACACATACATACAGAAATCGCACGCACGTACAAACATATACAACAGACAGACACAAATTTTTCTTCGTCCGCGGGATAATATCCGTATACTCAGGACAGAGAAAGAAGAGAAAGAAGAAGAAAAAAAGGGATATATATCGCTCTTTTTTTTTCGCGTATATAATGCCTAACCTCGCTTCTCTCAGAGCGAGAACGACGACGACGATGCAACAGTACAATAATCGCTATTTATTTACGCCATTCCCGTCAGCACTGTTATATCGCTTTCTTTCTCTTTCTCTCTCGCGCTTATTTTCTCGCTATTCCTCGGTACTCCGTGGGAGGCTGGGCGCATATGTCGTTGTGTATGCTTATGCCCCTCCTACTCACTACCCCTCTCTATCTCTCTCTCTCTCTTTCTCTCCCTTTGATGTGAATGACAGGCTTTCAAGAAAAAGAACGGACAGCTTAGGTCTCAATGTGCGTTTTTTTGTGTCCGTGTAAATATATACATATACATACGTGCGTTCACGTGTTTTTATGTGTGTGTGTGTGTGTGTGTGTGTGTATGTGTGTGTATGTGAGAGTTTACGTTTCTCTTTCCCTTCTTTTCGTTTTTTTTCTTTCTCTTTCTTATATTCGTTAGATCTGCGCTCGTGTTCGGTATGCTCCGGTTTGTGTTTACATGATTTTTTTTATTTCTCTCAAACGCGAGGGAGGAAACCGATGGGCGAAAACGTGTCAAACGGTCGAAATAACACCGCAATATACCTTTTTTTTTTCTTTCCAAAAACTACAGCCACTTGCTGGTTTCTTTTTCTTTTTTTTTTCTTCCTCGTCATCAACTCATCGCTACTCGTCACTTCTCGATTTCTCGTTTAATCTCGAATCAACGATCTTATATACGTCTTATCCTTTTTTTATTTTCAATTTTTTTTTTTTTTAATTTTCAACACGCTTAAGTATAATAAAAAAGACAAATAAATAAATAATTAAAACTTTTTTTTTTGGTCGGATAATATTTGACGAAAGAAATAAAAATCGTTGTTTCGTATTATATACATATAAATTAACGGACACTTACAAACTAAAAACGTAAAATTTTGTACTCCAATTGAGTACGAATTAAAAAGAAAATATTAAACGGAGTAAATCAAAAAGTTTAAGCTGTCGACGACAAGTTGATAATATTTATTCGCCAATCGGTTATCTCCCGCACAACAATCGATAATATTATAAATATACGCACTTATACTCGCTACAAACCTCTCTCTTTTTTTACAACACCAAAACATCATATAGATATATATATAATTTTTTTTTCAAAAAAGAAAACCAACACCTGTATGGGTTGGTTCACATTTTAATATATTACTACATATGTATTTATTTAAAACGAGATATACACAATGAATCGAGGGGGAGTAGGGTGGCTTAAAGGGGGAGGGCATTAAAAATCGGCCCAAGTCACGGAAGTGATGGGGATTGACTAGCCGGATGCGAGACGAACAAATAAAAGCAGGCCCTTTAGTCGCCAAAAGTTTAGAATAAAATATGTGCGTACCCGGCAAGTTCCCAATCACGTCCGCGAATGTATATGTGTGTGTGTCTCTCTACAATGTACAGTGTTCTGCGCGTTTCTCTCTTTCTTTCATTTTACTCACATCTCGTACAAAAAAAGTCCTTAGGCTCCTAGCTATACTACAAAGTACATATACAGAATGAAGAAAGGTCATAATATTTTTTTTTTCTCGATCATCTTTCTCTTTCTTTTTAAACTTTATTTTTATATATGTATATATATTATGTATGATCTGGCGCGAGTAAGTGTTTATCGTACAGCCGCACACGTTTACGACACAGGTTTTGCGAGTTTTATCTTTTATCTCTTACTTCTTCTTTTTTTTTTATTATTTCCTCCACTTATACGCATCATCATTATCATTATAATCATTATCGTTATCGTCATTATTATCATTATAATCATCATACGTCTCTCGTCGTTGGTAGAATATATATAAATGTTACGCACGTACTTATACATATATTTCTTCCTTCTAGGATCGAGCGAGAGAGTCTCATACTTAAATTCATATATAAAAAAAGAAGAAGGAAAAAAACAAGTAAAAAAACGAGCAAGAAAAAAGAAAAATAAAATTACATATATGTTAAGAAAAAGTTTTTTGCTCTGTATAAAGAAAACGCACGAACACGCATTTAACGACGCTTTTGCGTGGGAGAGATTTAATCTGTGTGACGTTTAATTAAATGATATATCAAATAAACTTTGACAAAAATTCGTCAATAATTCTAAAATAGAAAAAAAAAAAAAAAATTGCGCACACAACAAATGACACCCACACCATATATTCCAGGAAGCTCGAAAAGCTTGTTCGTTTTGACTTGACAAATTGACGAAAGATACGTTGTTGCTGCTGCTGTTGTTGTTGTTGTTCTTGCTGTTGGTATCGTCGTCCGGCCAGTGGTAGCATGTTTGATGAAAGAAGTTCAGCTGGTTGAAATCAGCTGACGATGTCAACTGCGACGGTGGTGGCCGAGCTGGCATTTAACAACGTGCCGTCCCGCGGAGAGTGTATACATATACGTCCACTCGGAAAGGAAGTAGCATAGAGAGGGATCCGACTCCCTATAGCATAGTGCTACTCTATGAATGAGCCCGGGGGCCTGGAGCGACGATGATATTGCTCGGTGGAGGAAACAGCTGTTATAGAGGATCCGAGGCAGTCCGTACTTCCGGCCTTCCTCTTCTTCTCTCTTTTTCTTCCTCAAAAACACATACACACAAAACAACAGCACGTACATAGTGAGGAATGAGAGAAAGGAGGAACCACCAGCCGGCCAGCGCTTCCCATTCACAGCTCTCGCCTTTGACGGGCCGTCCAAAGTACAAGCGCGTTACGCTTTTGCAAAAACTTGGGTCGGTAAAATACCAGTTGTCTTAGTTTTGCGAGCAATGCGTATGGCTAACTCTCCAAAAAAAAGAATTATAGATAGGTTTTTTGGGCCGGATATACAAAAGCAGAAATTTTCCACTATCACGACCCTAATTTTTCAACGTCGTTTCAATATGCTTATGTGTGTGTGTGTGCGCGCACCAAATACAGGCAAAATATATATATATGTATATATGTATGTATATGTATAGTATATGTATAGAGATCACTTTATTGTTAATAATGAACACAACGTATGAATATCGGCTACTGCCGTTGCTGCTGCTGCTGCTGATACTGCTGATGCACCACACTGCGTAGGGTCACGCGTGAGGCCAACGGTTACAGGACTATTGCCAGCTTGTTATCATCGTTACCATGCCTCAACTTTTTGCCCTTCTTCTTTGACGAGGAGGAGTAGTAGGATGAGGATGATGATGATTTTTTCTTACGCCTGCTTCGATCCTTCCTACGTTCAAGTTTTCGGGTTTTTACAGTATTATCAGCAGTAGTATTAATCATAGTAGACGAAGTAGACTCGGGCATCTTAGAAGCTGTGGGAGTATCGGTAGCAGCATCATCAGCAAACACATCCTCAGCCCGCTCGCCGAAGAGCTCGAGGTCACCGTTAACGCGGTCAGCCAGCTCTTCGCCGTTCGCCTCGTCTCAGAAGCCCGCCCACTCGTTACTGACACCAATGTCCGAGAACATGTCTGTGACGTCGGGTGTGCAAGTGAAGCCGAAATGCGAGGTATCAGTCGAGCGCTCGTATATGTCCGTGGCTATGCTGTCCATGTCGAGATCGAAATCGGACGACTGGATCTGCAGAAGATCGGTAAGTGCGATCGAATCGATATCCGCGAGGCTGGTCTGCTCTTCGAGCTTGACGTTCGTCATCGTCGTCGTAGTCGTGGCACCGATCGAGCCTGGTACCGCCAGCATACCGCTGCTACCAATGTCCACTGGCTCTTCCTTTACGAATACGTCGTCTGGGTGGCAAGCTGGACGCTGTTGTTGCTGCTGCTGCTGGAAGCTCCGAGCTAGGTTCGTCATGTCTGGTACGTACGATCGCACCGAGGACAGAAGCCTGTCGTTCGTAAAATCAGACGTGGCAAGGTCCATCGATTCTTGCTTTATTTGCTGGTGATGCTGTTGATGTTGTTGGTGCTGCTGTTGCTGTTGTTGTTGTTGCTGTTGTTGTTGATGGTGATAATGGGCATGCTGTTGCAGTACCGTGGCAACTTGCGTCTGGCAATCGATGAATTGATGGTCGTCGTAAAAACTGGCGGACTCGGGAGAATCTGGGGTGTCGCAGGACGGACTGCTGGGCACCTTGGCGGTAGCAATCGGCGGAATCGGCGTGTAGTCACTGGTCGAGATCGGCTGAGGTGTCGGCCTCTTGTCGAGAGCTAATCTGACCTTGAGCTTGGAGACTGGATTCGTGCTCGGTGGGGACTGAAGCCTTTTCAGAGGCGTCTGTTGTTGGCTGTTGTTGTTCGAGTCGTTGCGGATTTTTGGAGAGACTGGGCTTGGACTGGTTGCTGCGGACGAGCTAGTGCTGTTGCTACTGTTGCTGATGCTGCTAGACGAGGAGGAGACCGAGGACGAGGACGAGGATGATTTCTTGCTCTTCTTCGATTCCTTAGTCTTTGGGGCGGGCACTGGCTTGCTAGTCTTCTTACGCGGCCTGTATTTGTAATCCGGATACTCCATCATGTGAAGCTGTCGGAGCCGTTCGGCTTCTTCAATGAAAGGCCTGCGCTCCGCCTCCTCCAGCGTCTTCCAGCGACGACCCAGCCTCTTGCTGATCTCTGCATTGTGCATGTCTGGCTGTACCTCGCAGATTTTCCTGCGCTCGATTTGCGACCACACCATGAACGCGTTCATCGGACGCTTGATGTGGTTTGGGTTGTTCTTTTTCGTCTGTAACAGAAAGCAAAAGAAAATACTCGTTAAAATACTTTTCTTATACATATGTGACATGGAAAATCTATATACATAATTTATTTGGCAGACTTAAAATAATATAATATAAAACGTTACATCGATTCAGTTTCGTAGGGATCGCGAATATATATAAAAGTATTTAGCAAATTCTAAACTAACAATATCTTTTTCTCTCTTATTCGTTAAGAATGATATTTTTAACATTAAAAGTGTAACGGTAAATTCGTGTAAGATCAAAGTGTGAGAAGGTGAGCTAGAGAGAACCGATCGAAAAATGCAATTTACGATGGCTGAAGAGAATAAGTAAAAAAGAATCTTTGCCTTGGGCATGGCAATGGTACTACTATTACAACTATGTCACTATACATATAAACTCATGAAGTTAGATCTCTCTCTCTTTTTCTCTCGCTCGCAAGGAACGCGCACTTAATTGCCCGACCAAGAGCAGCAACTATACACAAGAAGCTTTGCGACAACAACGACACAGCCACGATAATACAGCAACATTGGCGGAGTGAGTTGGAGAGAAAAAAATAGAAAAAAGGATCGGTAAAGAGGCAAGGCAGGGGATGGAGGGAGAGACAAGTTTCGCGTGCTCGTGGTGAGCGTATGTATATATAAATGCGCGCAAGCCAATAAGACACAAGCGGGTGGGTTTGAATCGGTATCGCGTTGTCGTAGGTATATATATACATAAAGGAGAGCGTTTGCTCGATCGTGACTAAAGCGTCGCTTTTTAAGGTGGATAGTATATAGCAAAACGAAAAGTCTCTTTCTTTCTTTAATGTACTCTTCTCCTCCTCCTCCTCCTCCTCCTTATACACTTTGTCTTTGCCATATATATATACTCTTGCAGTTCGATTCATACACTGTGGGTGCGAGTTCTCACGGGAAGCGTGTCACCTCGTGAGCGAACGATAGACTAATGTTGGTATATACATGTATGTATGTATGTAAGGTACTACACATATTAACTGTATATGTGTTTCACGTGTCCCGTAAGTAGTCAAGTCTCTCGATATACGTATATATGTATACACCTATATATACGCAATTTTATTGCATACCCTTGCGACATAATATATATAGGACTATACACGATTTAACATATTACATGGTCAACGGTCACTCTACTATTTTTTTCCTTCTTCTCTCCTCTACTACTCCAGCCACGTGCCACGTGCCTGAAATAACATAAGCGGCTGCAAGCAGCAGTAGCCAGCTGTAATAAGTAAGGAAGAGAGAGAGGGGACAAAAAAAGGATCACGAACGAAGTATAAAGGGTTGAAAGAAGGAGACCGTCCCATTCGATATGTCAAACCCGTTTTTCTCTCTCCTCTCTCTTTTAGTCTTACACTCTATCCTCCCACTTTGCTGAGATCTTGTATAGCTTAAAACGGATCGAAGAAAATTCAATTGCAAGCTGCACACGAGCATTTAGGGAGAGAAAAGGGACTCGTCAACCAAAAAAGGTCACGCTATTTCACCTCCACCTCCTCATTATACTTATTTCATTCATTTCTTTCATTTTTATGCTAAATATACCTTCACCTTCAGCGTTATATAGTCTTCCTCATCCTTCTTTTTGCCTATTTTTTCTGGCCTTTTAACTTTTTATAATCGCTTGCTTCTTCGCGCCTCATTTATTACAAGCGCATATCGTTATTATACATGTTTATAAGTAGTCTGGCATATGTAAGAAAGAAAGAAAGATGAAGAGACACATATATAATACATCTGTAACTTTTCGCGTAAGCATTATACGACAGCAGCTGCAAGAAGGAAACTTAGGCATATATATAGAGAGAGTATGCTTATAAACGAAGGATCAAGCATCCAAAGCATCAAGCATTGAAGCATGCAGCTCGCTTGGCCAAGGTTACGTATACATATATATATATATATATATATATATATATATATATATATATATATATAAGAACGCCTGCCCCGGCTTGCGCGCATAAATAATTTGCCGGTGCAGTCCGTGCTGTTTCGCATTATGCATGGACTTCTCTCTCTTTCTCTCTTTCTGCCGCTGGCTAACTGAGGTAGGTAGGGTGAGAGTGACGAGATAGGAGGGGGTTTGTGTATTAGAATGCATCTTGCTTTATGCGTTTAGAGAAAAAAGAGCTTTATGCGTATACCCATACATATCTATTATATACATATAGGTATACTTGATTAATTTGCGTGAAATTGGACTTTGTAATAAACAGGGTGTTGTATTATATTATTTGGTCTGCAGGAATTGTTTAGGAAGATACTAGCTTACAATACGCATATTATGCATACATACATACATACATGCATACGTACATATCGTCACGTCTAAAGCTCTCTTCTTCTTCTTCTTCTTTTTCTCTCCCCCTTTCAATATTTTTTCATTTGCCCGCGGCGCAGTGGCGGCTTCGTATACTATAGCCTAATGGACACGTTATCGTTGATAAATGCATCGCAACTCCGTCCCCATCGTATATATACATACTCTCATGCCGATGAATTCCGGATTGAATTATGAACTCTCGTGGCTTTCGATCGATGAGTTGCCTACCCTACCCCCCACTCTCCTTGAGCGTCCAATAGTAAAAGGATGTATATAGGGGGAGAAGAGGAGGAGAGAAAAAGCGATGGAGTGTATATATAGGAATGGGAGGAATGATGGATGCATTATTCAGAGAGAGCTCACGAGAGCTTATATGTACGTTGCAGCCATGCACCACCACCGTATACCGTAGTCGCTGCTGTGCGGTGATGTTGTTGCGTCGTGTGCTGCTGCTGCTACCCATCATTTGGTGGTCATCAATAATTGAACGGGAGGAGTTAGAAAGAGCCTTTGGGAGATCTTGGATTCTTATGCGAGATATATCAAATCACGTTGAGTATAAGATAAAGTGAAAGAAAGAGGAAAACAACTTGGTACTGACAGTAGCGAAAAAAAGTCAACGAGTTGATATACGTAAAGCATCAGTATAAATTGCAAAAATTTTCAGTTTGATATATATCGCGATGAGCTATAAAGTTAAGAGAAGAAAACTGTAGGCACAGTCCCAAATCTCGCGCTTTTAGCTCGGTAAAAATCATTAAGGACGAATGAGCGAGGGTTTAAGCATATATAGACGAGATGGTGGAAAACAGGTCAAAGTTCCCCTTCGATTCTAACCTTCTTCACATATAAATCACTTCCGTTTAAGCTAACAATGTGTGTGTGTGTGTATGCGTTTATTTTGATGATTAACTAAAATTCGGAAAATCGGTCTGAACTTTTTTTTGTGTGTGTTTGTGCGTATAAATATAGGATCATTAATATACTTCACAATATCTTATTAAGACAAGACAAATACTAACAGAAGGAAAAATTAATGGACAATAGTTAAACTAAGGGTATACGTGAGAGGGATGATGCGTGCAGGGAATAATATTTGGGTCAAGGTATAAAATGAAAGAGAGGGGATGAAAGCGTGATTAAAATCAATAGGGTGCACATTTATACTTGCACTTTTATTAAGTAGCAAAAATTTAATTTTTGTTTCATATGATTAAAGATCCCTAAGGATCATAAAGCTTGAGCTGGTATATGTGTATTTACGATAAAGCAATCGGTATAGTTTTTGCTAAAAACACAATATATGCTGTAGTTGGCGGTAGTGTCGAGAGAAAAGAAATAGATACCGTTATCCCTTGAAGAATCGACTAGAGGAAAAGCAAAGAAGGAGTAGGAGGAGAGACTGACCCTAGCGGTGGCGGGCGGCGCTCCTTTCTCTCCCGTTAATTATGTCATTAAAGTTGCGCGAAGAGGGGCTCGGTGACATGCGCGCTTGCCTAAATACGTACAGTTTATATATACAAATACACACACGTACACACACACGGGCACATGCAACTAAACCCAAACCGTCCAAGTGTCTTTCTCTCTGTCTTATGAGAAAGATGTATACATGCGGGAGAAAGAGAGAGAATTTGGAGGGAAGGAGGGGGGGGGGGGCTTAATTATACGCAGTCGTGTTGCGGGCTTGCGCATAGTTGTAGCATATATATATATACGAGTTGGGAGCCCATTGTTTCGCGCCATGCATATTCAGGCGCGCGCAGGCAACAGCAGCAGCGAGTAGTAGTAGGATAGGGCCGATGCATTAGCTTTGGCTGGCAATTAGGTCGCTATACATAGAAGACTAAGAGAGACCGACTAAGTGAGTGAGTGAGTGAGTGAGAGAATACCGGTCTTTTCAAAGGAGCGCCCCGGTATACTCGCGCACGCTTGCGGATAGAGAGATACG
>JAPYZE010004828.1:0-10019 GCA_030522805.1 Leptomastidea abnormis | reverse complement strand
CAGACTAATGTTTTGCTATTTTAATATTTTCAGCAACAAAATTTTCAACGCATAATACCTGCAATCTACCTTATACCAAAATCAACATTAAGGAATTAATAAATTTAGAGGAAGATGTGGTTGATAAATTATTTGGTGAAGATCGAGTTGAAACATTAAATTCACTGCTCAGCAGTGGAATTAGCATTGACAAACTTGGTATAAACAACGAACATCTCATGATATGGGCCTGCAAAAATGGTTATCCTGTTCTGGTCAAGCTGCTGCTGGATAATGGTATCAATCAAAATTTGATTTTTTATGCTAAAGAAGAAGCTATTTATCACGCAATATCAGGTGATTGTACTCATGTGGTGGATCTGTTTATCGAGTACGGATTTAATCAAAATATGAACATGTCTGTGGAATTATCTAGGCATTATGTATACCAAGCTATACTGCTTCGTAAACCAAAGGTAAAAATATTATATTTTGTACAAATCCTAAATAAAAGTCAACAAAATTTTATTGACTGATACTTTTTATACTTGACATGTCGATTGATACATATATAATTTGAAAATTTTAGTAGTATAAAAATATAACGTCTATTTTACAGATGATAAAGCACCTACTACACTGGGGCGTCGATCTAAAGGCCTGTGGTGTCTATTTATTACTATGCGGTCAATGTCAAAAAGATATAACGATGTTTAAGCTACTGTTATCGCATGGTGTAACAGTAGAAAGCGCAACCGTCGGATTTAAAACGCTTGCTCAGTCTCTAATCAGATACAATCCGAGTTTTAACGAAGAGGAGTTCCAAATTTTTTTATCACTTCTAGAGCGTGAAGGCGCTAAAAAACTCGAGGACTACGAGTACACGCTCACAGGTTACTCCTTGCTGCACAAAGCTGCAGTTGTTCAGCCGAATCATTATCTTGAGCATCTGTTGAAGCAAGGCTTTGATCCCAATATTCGTGTGAAACGTAAACAAGTAACGCCTCTGCATTTCGCAGCTGCCTGCAATAATATGCCAGGATACCAACTACTGCTGTCTTACGGGGCAATGGCTGAACCGGCTGATTGGAATGGCAATACGCCACTGCATCGAGCCACTATTCATCGTCAACACGAGACTGTACGAAATCTTTTACTTCTCGACGTACGCTCTGGTGCCGTCAACCGTAAAGGTAAAACAGCCTTGAATATAGCTCTTGATAATAGTGACGAGGAAAGTATCGAGTGGCTGCTGTTGTTTGGCATTAACGTGTGCGAAATCGCAAGTTTCAAACCTGATGTCTTAAATAATCAGAAGATTAGTTATAAATTGACCCGATACGTGATCAAGAAAAGAACTGCAGGGATGAGAGTAGATTATGATATTCTTATGAACGAAAAGTTATGCAATTTTGAGGAGAGATGTCGTAGTGAGTTGGATAAATTGAAAGATTTAAAGATTCTGGATAGTGAATTAACATGTTATGATTTATTACGCGCTAATAAACGTGTTTTGGCTGGAATTGCTTCTAATTGGTCTGGAAAGGATTTAAAAGATTTTTTTAGTACTTGTGTAAGCGGAAAATTTCCAATTTATGAAAAAATGCTCTGGAGAAATATTCATGTGGGTATCAGGCATGCACCAGTGTACGACAAGGCTGTTGATGGTCTTTATAGTCTTATAGATTTGAAATTGCCATCTTTAGTAATGGAAAAATTAATGACTTATTTAAATTTTAGTCAAATGGAAAATATTATAAAATCATGCCAGTAATGTAATTTTTAATAAAAATTAGAGTGCAGATTATTTGGCATAATTAATTTTGAATATGCGTAAATTAAAATATTATCTTTTGTTAAAAGAAAAAATTTGATCGGATGATTTTACTCGATAATTGTATGCATACGTAATAATATTATTTGATTTGTAAAAATATACTTTGAGGTGAGTTTGTAACACGCATTGATGTAAAGTTTGGACTTTAATAATTTAGATTTTTGTTTATTTTTACATACAAGGATGTGCTAAGAAATTCTTATTATTTTGTGTAGATAATAATAATAAATAAAAGTTTTCAAACTCTTGTAAATTTTGCCAATATAACATTGTTTAATCAAACTATTTTATTGAAACAATGTTTGCTACAGTTTGTGAATTTGAATCATATCGATAGATATATTATTGTAAATAAAAGTTCAAGAAACAATAAAATTTAATTTTTTATATATATTTTTTTCAAGTTGAAAGTTGATATTGTTAGAGTAAATGTATTTATAAAACTATTTCTGATATTAATTAAATTACTAGTATTTCATCCATATAAGCTGGGATTCTTCTTCAAATAAATCTTGATTTCCATACACTAATTTTAAGTATTAATTTGTACGACTCTATTTCTGAAATTTCTTTTATACAAGCAAATGTATAAAACTTTATCTTACTGAATTGCGTCTTTTCCGTTGGATCATTAGAAAGAAAGTCAAAAATTATGAAATGTTATTAAATAATCATTCAAACAAATAAATATCTAAAAAAAAAATTTATAGAATATTTCTTTTTACACAATATGAATGATATCCTCAAGAAATTTGTAAGCTTGTCAAAAAGGTCGTATAATTTTGCCAAATTCAAACAAAATAAATCTTGCTTAAAAATTTAAATAATAAATAATAATAAATATTTAATGGGTAAAAACGTAACTATGGAAACTATGAAGCTTAAAAGAGTTAGGCTTGAATCAAAATAAACTTTAAAAGAATTTTTCCGAGTATTACATATATATTTACATATATGTATATAAAATGAAGATTATTATATTCTTTAAGAAATAATATCATAGAAACAAATGAATTGTATTATGCCCTGCAAAAAACACTTTTTATTCAATAGAACTTGTTTTTTTTTCAATCACGTCTTTATATTTTTTTCTTTATGTCAGCTGATTAAGTCAAACTATTATTGTTATCATTTATTAATACAGAATTGTATTATTATTTTTTGCATTGATGGCTTGTATACTTTTTTTTTCAAGAGTAAAAAGCCATTGCTTGATCGAGATTATAATAAAGTATGCACATCGAACATAGGTAGCATTGCCCTTCAGTCTATCTTATACTATTATAATCTAATAAGGAATTTATTACAACAGCTATTATGTATGTATGTATGTACGTATTTATTTATTCTCAGTCAGCTGACGCTGTATATACTTGTATATAAAAGTAAGGTGCGTAACAGCTTACTGCGCATTTTGAGCGTCTGGTGTAAGCCATAGTTTTCTTGATGTTCTCAAGGACGACGCTTTATCAAACATCTCACACGAATTTTATTAAAAATAGTAATATAAATTGTGATAATATCAAAATTTGTTGAAAGACAATGACCGAAAAAAAGTGCACGGAATGCGTTGTTGATGAGCCTTTTTCGGAATGTGAAAATGACCCTTGTACTTATGTTAGACCAAATAAACCACTACCGGCTAGTACAAGTGAGTAAATTTATATTTTGTCATGACTTTGTACAATGATTAAAAAAAGTATCACTTACGTTTTATAAAATCACATTTCTATAAATCGTTTAATTATACTTTTATTCATCGAATTTACTGTATTTCTTGCATAAATGTATCATTATATTTTTGTGATTTTGCAATATCGTTGTAAACAAATACTTGTTATTTCAATATTTTCATCAACAGAATCTTTAAAGCATAATACCGTCACTCCGTCTAAAACCACAAACGACATCAATGAATTAATAAATTTAGAGGAAGATGTGGTTGATAAATTATTTGGTGAAGATCGAGTTGAAACATTGAATTCGCTGCTCAACGATGGAACTGCTATTGATAGGCTTGGTATCGACAACGAACGGCTTATGATTTGGGCCTGCAAAAATGGCTATCCTGTTCTGGTCAAGCTGCTGCTGGATAATGATGCCAATCCATATTTGCGTTCCAGCAGTAAAGAAACGGCAATTTTTCATGCAATATCAAGTGATTGCACTCACGTGGTGGATCTGCTCGTCGAGCATGGATTCAATCAAAACATGGATAGGTCTGAGGCGTTAAATGAGTATTTATACGAAGCTATACTAGCTCACAAACCAAAGGTAAAAATAACATACTCTGGATGATCCCGAAACGGTATAAGTTGATCGATTTTCATCGACCAATTCATTTTATGTTTGGCACATACAATTTTTAATAAACATTATAATAATTAAAAAAAAAAAATTTTAATATAAAATAATAGTCAATGCGTTATCTAAGTTGTTATGTTGTCTTATGATTTGCATTTTGCAGATGGTAAAGCATCTCTTGCACTGGGGCATCGATCCAAATGTTTGCCGTATTTTATCAGTAGCGAGCAGCCTTTTTGATGCAAACGTTACCATCTTCAAGCTTCTTTTGACGCATGGTATAACAATGGAAGTTGCGACAAGAGAAACATATACGATAACTCGGTTTGTTATAGAAAATTATGATGAAGATGTCGGTAAAGAGCAGTTCGATATATTTTTGCTATTACTGGAACACGAAGGTCTTCAGAGATGCGAGGAATACGAGTATGCCAACTCGGATCATTCGCTGCTGCATTTTGCCAGCAAGTCCTATACGTCAGTCCATTATCTTGAGCATCTATTGAAGCTGGGGCTTGATCCGAATTCTCGCGAGAAACGTTACTGGCTTACGCCTTTGCATTACGCAGCTGCCCGCAGTAATATGCGAGGATACCAGCTACTACTGTCATACGGGGCCATAGCTGAACCAGGAGATTGTGATGGTAATACACCGCTTCATCTTGCTGTTTTAAGTAATAGTCACATGTCTCTTCAAAATCTTCTGTTATTCGATGTGCGATCTGGTGCTGTGAATTCTGGTGGTAAAACAGCCATGGACATAGCTCTCGATAATGATGATGGGGAAAGCATCGAGTGGCTTTTATTATTTGGTGTTAAGGTTTCCGAGATCCGAAAGCTTATACCTGATGCGTCAAAACATCAAAGGATTAGATATAAATTGGCGGAATACGTGATAAAGAAAAGAACTGTTGGAATGAGAGAAAATCTAAGTGTTGTAAGGAACGAGAGTGTGCGCAAATTCGAAAGCCGCTGCCTAAAAGAAGTGTATAAAATAAAAAAATTGAAGATTTTAGATAGTGAACATAATTGTCTGGATCTATTGCGCGCTAGTAAACGTGTCTTGGTTGAAATTGCGTCCAACTGGTCCGGGCATGAAATACAGTCATTTTATTATGAGAGTATCTTTGATAAATTTCCAATTTACGAAAAAATGCTCTGGAGAAATCTTTATGCGGGTATCAGGCATGCACCAGTGTACAACAAGGCTATCGATAGTTTTCATGATTTGACAGAGTCTAAGTTACCATCTGCAGTTATAGAAGAAATAATGTCATATTTAAATGTTAGCCAAATGGAAAATATTATTAAATCTTGTGAATAATTAAGTTACAAGAATTTAACGTGTATTTATAATGTTATAATAAAAATTAAAACACCAATATTTTTAAACTACCGTTTTGGGACTGTACTTTTGAGTATGTTACATGAAATATTGTATAACAAAAATAAAAATAAATAAATAAAAATTGATAATAAAGGCTATATTTTAATTTTTAGTAATAATCAAATAAATTTATTTATTTATGAAATTTACATTAAATCAAGTGATCAGTCTGATCAATCGACTTATCAAAAGATTTTTTCAAATTCATTAAAAGTTTGTTGTAAATAACGTTATTTACGTATTTAAAATTCCTTGCTCCAAACAAACTGATAAAAACAAATAATATTTAGACAACAAGTTTCATGATTAGCGTCGTATATTAAAGCTAGGACATAAACAAAAAAGCAAGATACCACAACAAAACTGACACTAAATAATATTTCAGTTTTATGCCTTCTTTGAGTAAACGATCAATCTAAAAGCCTCACCTTTCCAGTAAATAAAAACCTTATCATTTAAGTAAAAAATTTTTTGTTATAGTTAGACTGTTATGTTGTATAAAATATGCTTATTTAAGATTCCTAAAAATTCTTTCCAAGATTAGATGCATATCTTCCAAGCTACAACGAATGTCATTTTAAAAATACAAAAGCTCAAAAATTTTCATTAAGATTATATTTTCGCAAGTACAACCAAATCACTATCACTTTATATAAAACTCCAGCGATCATCGTGCACACCTCACCTCTTCGTACACAAACGCGTCTATATAGCAGCTATAGATAGTCATGATCGGCATACGTTTTCAACCTTCTTTCTCCTTTACCTCTGACCCTTCAATTCCATCCAGGTCCATCCGTATCTCTTGTCGCACGTGCTCGGCTGCATTCGCCGAACCGATTAAACGTGATTTAGAACGAGGGAGAGAGTGTCTGGCCACGCGCCGGCACGTACGTACACCTTACGTATATATATAGATACATACGCGAGTATACACATCCAGTATGTATACATATATATATATATATACATATATAAGTGTGTGCAATGGGTTCAAGTCAGAGAGCGATAGTCTGCACACTTCTCGTCTTTTGCTTTTCCTGAAAGCTCCGGGGAATTTTAATCTATCGGCGAGTCTCGCGGGGCAGAGCTTTTCTCCTCTCTCATCCTCCTATACCCTTCTTTTCCTCTTCGAATGCGTCTATAGCTATGTTGCAGCTAAGAAATATAGGGTTTCTCCCTCTCGGTGAATAGAGAGAGGGGAAGAGAGTGGAGATGCTGCTGTCGATAGTAGCTGCGAAGTGACGAGGGATTCGATGAGAATCGCACACGGGAAAATGTAAGCTTGCGCGAGCGAGAGGGGAGTTACTGCTAGACACCCGCTAGATGCGAAAAAGGATTGCAAAAGTGTATATATAGGAGGATGGAGGAAGAGGGGGAGGGTGTATGAAAGATTCAGCGCGAGAGACGGATGTTCGCGGAGATGAAGGAATAAGATGGTATGGAGGTGAAGGTGATGGTAAGAGTTGAGGAAAATTGAGAATTTAAGTTTCGCTGTGTCTTGGGTATATTTAATAGTACATGAGGCACTTTATATGTGCGCTAAAGTTTTAAATAGTCCTGGGTCTCTTGCGCGTGAGTCTACTTTTGGGGACAGGATGGTGTGTGTGTGTGTGTGTGGAGGGAGTAAGAAAGCAAGAGAAAAAGTCGTCGAATTTTATGAGTGCGAGAAAAAAGAGAGAGAGAAGAAAAAGGAGATATAGGATTAGAGAACGAGTATTTCGCCAATATTTACCCGCAATATAAGGGTAATTTTGGTACCGCGAAATTTGGATTGAGATATAAATAGTGAAATAAGTGAGCATGATGAAATATTTATGCGCGAAAGACGAATTGACTCGTTTCATGTTATACTCTTAGACTCTTAGGTATGGAGAGAGTGAAGGAAGTACTTCTCTTGGCTTTGAAGCGAATTAAGAAAGTGTGAAATTTTTGAAGAGGAGCTATAGAGCTGCCTTTATCGTTTTCTGCCCTTTTGCTGACTGTCTACGTACTAATTGCTTTTTGTTGAAATAATACTTCGAGTGTGGAAATGTATTGAACTTTTTCTAGGTTCTTTTTTTTCCTCCAAATATTACTACTGCTTTATTAAATTTGTTATTATTAATTAATTAATTTGTTTTTTTAACGTATATATTTTAATAAAATTATGAAAAATTAAAAAAATTAATTACCTTTAAATTAATTCTGTGAAAAATATTATAACAATTTGATTTAAAATATGATTTTTAATACGTAGCGCTTTTAAAATTTTAAATTAGCATTTTTTATTGAGTTCAGTAGTTAATTAAGCAAAAAGTAATGCATAACAAATGAAAGTTATTAAATAATTTTGTAAATTTTAACAAGAGATTTATTTTATTTTTATCCTCTTAATTTACAGAATATAAATTTATCAGAACAAAAATTAAATTATTTCATGCAAACTTTTTTCGAATTCATCTATACGTAACACACAAAATTAAAATTCATATTAACCAAATTTAAAAAAAAAAAAAGCTAATTAATCAAACTTAAAATAAAAAAAAAAAATTATTTTCAAACACAAAATATTTCCTAAAAAATTACAAAAAATAAATAACAATCAAAAACTCCTAATATACTTTCGTTAAGCAATAAGAGAGAAGAAACAAAATATTTCTCGTGACAAAAGCGATAAAAGCTCTTTGCCATTGCAGTGCGCAGAGTCATAGAGAGGAAAGAGAAAAGCTATACTCTCGAGAGCAAAGCTTGTAACACACATTAAAAAGCGAATGAGCGCAATTGTAGTAGCAAAAGAAGAGATAGGGAGATATAGGGTTGAGTATAGCTAGTAACCGTCGAAAGGATAGACTTGTACAAAGGAGAATGGTTTATGGAATGAGGGAATAGGATATATTCGTGCGGATGGGGCGTGCTTTAACGCTCTTGCGCGACATAATTAAATGAAACTTGCTAATTAAATTTGGCATCGACAAATCACGCAAATCCGCACGCTTTCCAACTGTCGAGGCGAAAAGGGGTTGCTGCTGCTGCTACTGCTATACTGCTACCACTACTATCTGCCAGATATAGCGCGGTGCCGCCCTTTGCTCGCTTCGTCTGTCTCTGCAAATGTTTGGGAGGGTGGGAGGAAGAAGGGTACACGTCTGTCCTCGGAAAAGCGACACAGGACGAAGACCGAGAGAGAGAGAGAGAGAGGACAAAAGGAAGAAAGAGAGAGAGAGAATGCGAGAGAGGGTTGAAGCAGTTGAGATTGGTGGTCGGAGGTAGGGCAAGGATATTCTGGCTGCTCTTTTGCGCTCTCTTACCGAGTATGACCTTAATTAAGCCCTCCCTTCCTCTTTACTCCTTTCCCTCTTCTTCCTTTTCTTCTTCTTCTTCTTCTTCTAGTTCTTCTATTATGGGCTCTTGTTCTTCTTCTTTACTTTCTCCTCCTCCTATTTGCCGGTAACTTTTGTTGTTACTAATTGATTTTCTACCTGTAGCCGGCAAAAGAAACGCCGTTTAACCAAGGAGTGCTGGATTAATTTCCGCTACTTTACTCTTACTTCGTGACACCCACAGTGTTACTCTTACTTTTGCGCTCTTTTTACGCGCTCGCTTACTTCGGTAATTTATTAATACACCCGAATTCATATTCTAATTATAAGTTGAATTTTTCTCCAATAATTGGCGAAAATTTATTAGTTAGATGGCATGCGAGACTGATTAATTATGGTTAATCCGTCTTGATTGAAGTTTGGCTTAATTTCTTTTTTTTTTCTCGTAGTCCCAATCGATAAGCCATTGAAATTTTATTATAATGTAATATTATAGTTGTCAGTAAAAAGTATGCGTAAATATGCTGCATCGGTGCAGGCTGATATAGCCGAGGCAACGTGTGTATATGTGTATATACGAGCTAAATTCATTTCGCTTGCAAATTAATGCTTATACATAATTTATTATCCACATTGTGTTATATGTGATAGCATTAAATTTATACTGTGACTAAAAATGGGCCCTCCTCTCTTTCTCTCTCTCACCCACATCCATTATTATTCAGAGTAGCGTTACAGAAACGACGTAGAAATTGAATATGCCCCAGCTACCCCCTTACTACCTACTACCCCCTTCACCTCTTTCTCGACGTATTGATATCACACAGTTTGCATTTTGATCAACTTTGCTCTGCTGCTTCTTAATGAAACGCATTTAACTTTATTTTTTTTACCAGCTATTTTTAAACTTGATTAAAATTTTATTCAAAATTTTTTTCACTTTTTTATTATAAACTTTATATTACATACTTTTCAACTGCAAGCATATTTTGTGGATGAATATTATTTATTTTAATTTAAAAAAAAAATTTTATTACAAAAACGTTTTGTTTTTAAAAAAGTAACGACACCTTTTTTAATTATAACCAATTTACAAACAATTCAACTCCAACATAATATTGAATTTCATTTCAAATTTAATATTCAGCAAAAAAGTTATTTAAAAATAAAAAAAAATGATCTTATTGGTATATAAATAGTAATATTAAAT
>JAPYZE010004827.1:0-13226 GCA_030522805.1 Leptomastidea abnormis | reverse complement strand
ATAGATATAGAAAACAACGCTAATTCTAAGCTTTGATGATAGATATCTCCAAAACAAAAAGGCGTTAGACCTTAAGACTTGGGATTCTTTCATATTATGCCAAAAGGGCCCAGTGTACCAAGTTTCATCAAAATCCGTGACCCGCATGTGACAACATGTCCAAGTTAGTACGAACCTTTGAAAAGCAGTACCAAATTTACCGTTATACAATGCAACTTGTCATGTACAAAACAAACCTTTCCACGAAAAAAGAATTGATGCACTTCCTTATTTCATAAGTGATCTTGATTAGATGAATTGAAAGTGTGCAAGCCTCGTCTAATAAACTCTTTTTTCTCATAAGTTCTTAAAGAAGAGGTAATATCTGACAATAATTTGGTCGAGCATAAAATTTGAAGAAAAAAAAAGAAGAACGTGACTTTAGTGCTAATTAATTAATTATATTCGATTCACGCAGGCTCTGCTCTTATTTTTCTTCGTTTAATTCCGTTTCTTTTTTTTTTTTTAAGAGGTCGTCGCTCGCTATGAGTTTTGATTAATTCATACCTCCTCGCTAATTACCAGTAATAATAAAAATTATGACTTCTCGTCGTCGTCTTTCTCTTTCAGAGGAGAGAGACTAAGAGTGACTTGATGTTATACTGCTTAGCAGAGCAAAAGCAAACGTTCAATCTTCCTTTAGTGTTCTATATTACCAATTCGGTTGGTTCTCTTTTTCAAGCTATATACTCTTTTACTCCTCCTTCCCTCGGGGACTTTGGATTTCTTGGAATATCTTTCATCTTCAATAAACGGGGTTTAATTGTCGGGAGAGATGACAATCAATTCAAAGAGATTTTCGTAATGAGGTTTAAGTAGTAGTAGAGGAGAGCAACGTTTCCTTTATTGGAATTTATAAATTGTCTTCCAAAAATATTTCGCTTTTATAAATTTGAATGAAAAACAGATAATATTATTTTAATATTTATTTATATAAATTACATTTTTTTTAGTGTTGTATAATAAAATTTAACTGTAAAAAAATGTTTTAAGTAACTTATTGCTTATTTTTTTATTATATAAGTTTATTTTTAATCTATCATTATCCACTTAACGGAAATAATGCTTTCAAATCAAAATCATGATTTGTCGAATTATATTATATGTTAATAAGTAAATATGACCGATAATTGAATTTGCGCGAATTATCTATAACGTAAAAAATAAATAAAGGTAGATCGAACACGATTTCAATTAATCTACTCAACTTTAATCAATTTTATTTGCACACACACATACACAGATGAAAGGCTCTCTCTCTCTCTCTCTCGATACCAATATTTACTATTCTTTTTTAAACAACATACGAGAAGGTATATGATAGTCGTAAAATAAAAAGCGATTTTCTCTCTCGCGTATCTTTTCAATGACATATCCCCAGGGTTACAGAAACTACAACGATAAATTACAAAGCCATAGAGATCCGTACAGCAAAAAAATAAAAAAAAAAATGCACACGTCGCATTTGCATGAACGCACAAACAAATAATACTCAATGACTCAACAAAAAACTATCTACTCTATAATTCAGAGTGTTTGGAATACATGTTATATTCGTTATATATAGATGACACGTAGCCCGCCGGCAATTATATTATGCGTGCAGTAACAGGCAGCACATCTCTTAAAGCAAGTTCCCATTTGAAAACTATTATCATCCAGTTCGCTGGACATAAATACACAAGCATCGAGTGCAAATAGACAAAGATTCATGAGATATGCTGTGCTTCTCATATATTATACGAAATCCACCACCACCACCCCTCATTGTTGCTTGCGATCTATCTCAGTGACTTTCATTGCTTTTACGCCAGCGGGTGAACTTCCTTTTTTTTTACGATGGGGGTCTTGCTGATGCAGCAGAGGCGACATAAACCAGGAGTCATCATTTACGATTGACCGCGTGCAGCAAACTCCAGAGAGCAGTATACTCTTTTTCTTTCTTTTCTTTCTTTCTCGACCTCAGCAATGCTCAACTGCTCAACCAAAAGATGAACACGAGTCTGAAAACTCTGTTGAGCTATAGAGTAGTAAATCTTGTGACTTTGGACACCTGTATACGCACTTCACCTAATTGCGATATTGTAAGTTTGTCTTACGATGCAATAGTTAAGGGTGTGGTTTGATTAACGAAATGGTGTGTACGTACGACGTTTTCGTAATTACAAAATGTATTCCTTGCGTCACGCTCGAGAAGATCTGTATAGGCTTTAACATGTGCAAGTTACGAGCTGTATAGGTCAAAGGTCACTGCTTCTTTCATAGAGAGAGAGACTGTTAATTTTAAACGCGACCACTTGTTAAGTCAACCCTATTCTTAACGTCTGACAGCTCGCAAACTTTTACTATATTACACTGGTTGTAAACAATTCAAGTTTCTAATGGTCTGAAAAAAAAAACCTATGTATGTACGTATGTAATTTTGCAAGACTTTGCTCGTGTGAGAGTGTGAGTGAAGCCTTGGTATATATACTATCTGCTACTGTGCTTTGTCATTAGGTCCACTCGATTCGAAACGGCCAGCTGCACTTGCTATACACTACTACAAACTAGCAATCGCAAAGGATGAGAGCCTTAAGCTTGAATTACGTGTAATTGCCGAAGGGGCTAAAATTAGAAAACATGCCGGCTCAAGAAAGCTATTTTTCACCTCGCTCTCTTATAGCTGGGTTTATGTGAGTGCAACAACAGCGTATACACGGTAGTTCCTCTCTCAAACCCGCTCTTTTTCTCGCTCATTCGCGGGTAAACGAACGATAAATGCTCCAGCGTAGCGGGCCGTAAAAAGAGTAGAATAAGCCAGCGATGAAAAGAAAAGGAAGCTCTTTTTCAAGAGAGAGTTAGTGAGTGAGTAAGAGGAGAGAGAGAGAGAGAGAGAGAGAGAGAGAGAGAGAGATAGTAGTGGAGTCTGCACTGGATCTTCAATGTTGCTCTTTTTCTTCTTATAGCCCACGGCATGTTTTCTCTCTGTTACGCTTCTCTTCTCTCATGCATTTATACTATATAGAGAGAAAGAGAGAGATGAAAGTCATAGCTGCCGCAGCATCATCATATAAGAGAGGCGGCTATACTTCTCGAGTGGCCTCGGAGCCGGCCCCGATAATACCTATACCGACATAGTATCCACCAGATGCGCGCGTGCGTACATGTGCATTTTTTTTTTTTTTCCACCACTCGACCTTTCTTTTTCTCTCGTACTTCGTATCACGAGTGAGTGTTTTGTGCAGAGTCGATCGGACCCCAGGGTACACATAAAGCTCTTGCTTC
This sequence comes from Leptomastidea abnormis, assembly GCA_030522805.1. Lineage (NCBI taxonomy): Eukaryota > Metazoa > Arthropoda > Insecta > Hymenoptera > Encyrtidae > Leptomastidea > Leptomastidea abnormis. Next base: position 9,920 of record JAPYZE010004827.1, on the reverse strand, counting down.
AAGCGAAACGGGCTCATGCAAATAAAGCAAATCGCTATATTTGTCGGTCTGGCTTTTTTTCTCCTGCAACACACACACAGCCTACTCCTACTCATTTCAATAGTTGCTGGCCTAGTGCGATTTCCAAATTGACAAGCTTTAGGGAAATAGATATTTTCAAAAAATCATGCAAGGCTTACTTGTATACAGCTAGCTGGTTGGTATGTTGTTTATATTTCAAAAATAGAGATAAAAACTTGTTTAAAAAAAATATATATTATCATTTTCAAAATATGGAGTTGCTTTCCGTTTATAGTGTTTAGTTTTTTTTTTATATAGCAAAAAGCTCTTAGTCAGATTTTCGCTTTCTCTCAGATTTTTACATTGATACACTACTTTCAGTGATACAATGTTCAAAAAATAACAAATACAAGTTCAATATTTAACTGAACCTTCTCAACGTGTATTTGAGACTTTAAATTAAATAAATATCTTGTATAAATCTACAATCTGATAAACATACTTGCATGAAAATATTGCTATGTCGATCGTTTAGACAATAAAAACGACAAGGAATAACAAACGCGTTAAAACAAACAAACTTGTACGAGTCTCGTCCATTCACGAAGATAAAAAAACCAATCAAAAAAAGGGTCCTTACCTGGTAGAAAGCTCTACACACGCACGTTCTTGTAATGCAAGCTTTCTTTTCTTAAAGCTGTCCAAAGCTTGCGATACAGAGTGTGAAATCAACTTGTCGAGCATGGAATAATATCGTCGCATCAACACTCGCAAGCACAATAAAAATCTTGTGAATGAGCGGCTTTGAAGCGCGTCTGTGGCTATATAGCTAGTTAAAGGCGACGTATAGTCGCAGATTTACCGAGACTTTATATAACACATGCTTGTTCATATCTGTCTGCCGATACAAATATTTATACGCGTTCGTGCTAAGGTTTCTCTACTTCGTTCTTCTTCACAGTAAATGCGCACTTGTAATATTGTTGCTCGTGAACGAGTTTGAACAATTTAAGAGACGTGTGGCTCTTGTTTAACGTTTTTACTTGTAAGATATTTATTTATTGAATAAAAAAATTAAAAAACATAAAATAATAAAATTAAAAAATAAATAATAAATATTCTTTAACGCACTAAAAACATCAATGTATATGCATTAAAGACAAACTTTACCAATAGATGAAAAACCATATATAGCATTGCAAAAAAGCTCGGAAGAAAGCGATTTTTCGCTATCGAAGCTTGACATGCGTTCGTTCGTTCGTTCGTTCTTTCTTCCAAACTCGTCTGTACGAGAAGTAGTTTCGCGTGTGATTGATTCGATAAATCCGCGAAATCGGAAAGGCAAAAAAAAAGAAGGAAGGATAGAAGAGAGACACCGAGTTTGAGTAAAAGGGAAAGAAGGTTAAGGGACTGGGTGGGAAAGCTCATCGGTTAGATCCTCCCTATAGCGTAGACCGCGAGCGTTGTACGGTCCCAGCATGCGAAATGTACGAGCTCACGTCTCTGTAGACAAAGCCACACATAGAAAGAAAAAGGGTCGGGTAGAGAGGAGAGTATAGTACTCTACTCTTATACTGCTGCTGCTGATGCTAGTACAGCATTAGGGCAAGGTTCTCCCTTGTGCGGTAGAAAAATAAATGACCAATTTGACGTTACGTGACTTGGGAAGTGTCTCGGGACGAACTGGAGAGAGAGAAAACGCAGAAAAAAAAAACTTGGACTGAAATAGATGGACGGCTCTCGAATGGAGTAGACACAGCAAGAGGCGCTGGACCGCGTCGTCCCATGGCGCTTCCAACCCTGGGCCCTTTCTTTTTCTACTCATGTTGATGATCATTCGGATATCTCTCGGCTACGTCTCCTACCGCTTTAGTTTCGGCTTCTGTTCACCAATACATTTAGCAACCTTTTTGTCTGTTCATTATTCTTCCTGTTACGCGTGTACTAAACTTCCCACATGTCAATACAATTTAGAAAAATGTTTCTAGATTAAATTATTAGATTAAATTCCAATAAATTTTATTACCGATTTGTAATATTTATTAAAAATAAATAAATTTTTATTCTAAAACCACTACTATAATGCGACAAATACTCAAGCAAATACACTTAACCGTGCATCTGAAATGTATAAGAGTTCAGTCGTGCACGTGTGCTTATATACATACAGCTTTACTGCGTAAGCTAGTTCTTGCATGCGAGCGTATAATGATTCTCTCTCTCTCTCTCTCTCTCTCTCTCTCTCTCTCTCTCTCTCAGTCAAATGCACGGCGCCTAACATATTTCTTTCTCTCTCTCTCTCTCTCCTGCTCCTCCTTTCTTAACCTCTTCCATCAAGTCCAAGCACAGCGATCCACGTCAACGGGGATCTGATTATGCCGGGGCACGCGCGAAATGCAAATTCGATTGATGCCTTCTCGACCCATCGAAGTCCGTTCACGAACTTCTGTATACGTATGTGTATAGGTATATATGAGTATATGTATCTCGCCCCTCGCAGGTCAACACACTTGACGTATTTCCAATGAAAATCTTGTGCAATTGATCTATATTTCGATGGATCTCCTCTTTCTCGGCTGTCATTGGGACAAATGCTTTCTTGATGGGTATACACACACACACACACTCTTGCCTCGAGCTGCAGAGACGAGTGTACTTGCATTGCCACTTTGCATATATGTACTAGTACGTGCGCTCTTAAGAGTACGTGCATGCTCATTCTCACTCCCCGAACATAATCGTTTCTTCGTATACTAGTATCCTTCGACTTGGCATACCGAGAGAGAGAGAAAGAGCTTTTTTTTCTCTTTGCAATACATTATGGTGATATGAATACACAGCTTTTTTTTCACTTTACTCATATTTAATAAAGTTGATAAAAAAGAAATTTAAAAAATAAATTTATACATTAGCGATTTCAAGTTTTATCCTTGTTATATATCACATCTTGCATTATAGATTGTCAAAAAGAAAGCAGCTTTAATCAAAGGAAACGTTGCATCATTTAATACAAAACTCGAACTCTCGCTGTAAATATTACAGCAAACGGACTGTGGGATAAGAGGATACCGAGCAAAAGAGACGAAATACACACCAAACATCCTCGGTCTCGCCCATAATTTTATTATCTTATTATTTTACGAGGGTCGTGTAGAGAGAGACCGAAATTTTGCATCGTCGCGAAATCCAAGCTCTGAATTCGGTCTTCACAGCTGCAGGTGCGAAAAAGCGTAAAGTGTCCACGCGATAAATAAATCGTCGTTTCACGTGTGGTGCCGTATGCATGGGCTCGCTTGATTTATTTTTCAAGAGACCTCGAGAGTCAGCAGGTATAGACGATTCGCTTGTGTAGGATAGATTATATTATTTTTAGTGAAGGATGTGAAAGGCATTGCTCGTCCCCTGGCTATTGCTTTTAGCTATATAGTTTTATAATATACATGAGTTGGGATTGACTGACAGTTAATTAGTCAACGTAAAGGTCGTGAGACCTGTTTTATTGAATCAAATATTGAAATTTCAGGATATTGAAGTATTTTATAGCAAGAATAAATAAAGTTTAATTGATAGACTCTCCGATCGCTAATTTTTTATTCATTATGTCATCCGTAAAAACTTATAAAACAATAGATATTGAAATTGCATTTTCACAGCAAGTATAAACTCCGTTCTTAGGGTTATGAGATTAATAATAAGCTTTATCACTGTATTCAAAAAAAAAAAAAAAAAAAACTAACATTTTCCAAATTTTAATTTCATGCTAAGTGGACAGATAAAGAAGCGAAAGAGAATATTAAAAAAGTTTTCTCAGGGTATAATACTTAAGTGGCACAAATACTTCAACATTATCATAAAAATTTTTTAAAGTCTTAAGTAATTTAATCTCAAGTGAAGTGGAAAATTGCGCTATTCGCTAATATCCGTTTAGAACATCATTTCGTAATAAGTTGCACGTTCCAAGAATATTTTCCATAAATATTCATATTCTCATAACCCGAAAAATTTCCAAGAAGCATTTCTATATTATCCTCTAGTAAAGACCTATCTGGAGTTTTATACCACGTGGTTTTCCAAAAATAGCTAGAAAAACACATAACAAACAATCCCGACGTACCAAACAACTTTCACTTTTTAATCCTCCTAGTTTCTAAAAAAAAAAAAAAATACCAGCAACAGCCAACATCTCGAAATCCGCGGTACTTTAAAGCCCAAGCTAAAAAAATAAATAAAATAAAAAGACATTGACGCAAACGCAACAGCAATAAAAGTTCTAGCGAAAAACAGAGCTTCAAGCCTCAGGGCAGCAGCAGTAGCAGGTAAAACGGGTAAAGAGGGCTCTTTATCTCGGTGCGTCGGAGCTCGTGACGGCCCGGCAGAAAAGCGTCGGCGGCAGCGCGTAAGCGCGCGAATCCTCTTTTCGAGAGGATTTTGCGAGATATAAAGAGAGAGAGAGAGAGAGAGAGAGAAAAAAAAAGTGAGTGAGTGAGTGCATAATACTCGCAACGAAAGTTCTACACGTGGCCCCCATGGTGCGCCACTCGAGAGGTCTTGCCCAGCTCTCTCATCCTCCCAACACCCTGAAGAGGCCATTACGAGATCATACGTCCGTCGGATTCTATATAGCTCTCGCGCTTCTTCTCTACCCGTATGCGTATTTATGACTTTTTCATGCGTACTCGAAAGAGAAAGAGAGAAAGATAGTCAAGCTTTTATCGAGAGATAGAGCTTGATGCGGCTTGGTGTATGCGCTGACGGACATTGCGTTTTTGCATTTCAGAGAGAGCTTTTTTTCCTCTCTATCCGACAGAGATCAACGGCTATAAGGCTACTGACGATTTTTTTTTTTTTTTGATACAAAGAGCGATTGTTTTTTGCGTGATTAAAGGATGTCTTTTGCCGTATACGTAAAAACACATGCGTTTTATTAAAATTTAAAGCTAGAGATATGTGTTCATTTAATCATCACACGTTTACATTGATCCTACCAATGGGACTAATTTTTTACCACTTGGTCACATATCACGTGCCAAGTGTATTTTTTTTTTTTACTCTTATGGCACAAAATGATAAATGGACTCGTATATATGTACCAGATGAGAAAAATGACCAGCAGCATTCGCAGAACTGAAATAAAAAAAAATGGAAAAACTAAAATCAGTTATCTCCTTTGAAATTTACAGTTTGGTATACATACCTATAGCCATTACTATATACTTATACACTTATATATCGCAGATGATCAAAAATGATATCTCAAGTTCAAAATAAGTAATTAAGCTTCTCCTTCCAATACATCTTGCAAAGTTTCCTTTGAGGTTCTCATCTCACTGCACCATGTATATATAGAGAACGCAGTTTCTTCGAAGTAGTATATACCGCCAGAGCACGACTCTCGACTTAATCAATTCGATCGGACCTTATATACCCAATTAAGCTACGCGTGCGAGAGAGCATTACCGATTGGGCGCCAGTTGAATGGATAAAATCGCAAAGAGAGAAAGAGAGAGAGAGAGAAAGAGAGAGAGGTCTTTAGATTAAAACTCAATTACCAGCGCCTCTAGAGAATCGCAAGTACACGCGCTCAGAGTCTCTATTTCTCTTTATACGAGTCTTCATCCGCAACCAACCACTGCCAGTCTGACTGTCCGCGTATGGTTTACCGCGACGTAGCAATAAGACACGAGTTAAGCACGAGTGCACTGGCTGACAGGTGAAGAGCGATCTTCTACCTACCTTCTAGCTTGTAGACAAAGACAAGGAAAGGAGAAGTATAAGCTTATAAGCATCCCTGAATTATTTTCTTCGTTTTACTCGTCTGCTCAGAAGATATTGAGAGAAAGGAAAGTTTTTCATAATGGCTAAAGGTATCCGGAGTAATCTCGCTTAACACAAAGTGAAGTGCATATAAAAAGAACAAAAAAGTCGCTTAAGTGTTACTTTATAACTTCATTTCCTCGCGGTCGCGCACAACACAAGCACTTCAATTATTCGTTCAGCTTGCGGATCTTCTTGTGTAAAATTACGGGGATATATATGCTTGAAGACAAGTTTGAAGTGTGATGATCTTCGCCATACTTTAAATCTTTTTTTCGTATGTAGTTAATTCAAACGGATAAGTTTAAATTATACAATACGCGATGGTATTCGGCTTAAGCCTATATAGATGGATTTTGCAAAACTCACAAATTGCTATTTACGCGAACGCGTTCAAAAAATCGTTAAATCTTGTACGTTATTCCATCGAGATTTAAACTTGCATAAAGAGGAGTAAGGGTATATAGACTTTTTAAAAAGCTCGTATTTCAATTCCACAGGAACGAAGCTCAGCTGGATACCAAGTCAGTGCGTATACACACACACACACACACACACACATTACTCTTCCTTCTGCGCGTGATAGAGTAAAAAAAAGACGAATGGAAATCCTGGGGATGATGAGCAAACGAAAGGCAAAATAATAATTTTCAATATAAATCTCGCTTGAGACAGACGCTTGGATGCACACGCAAATAGTAAAGAAAAATAGCCATATAGTAAAGTCGGAGACAGTTAATTTAGCATGTGTGAGAGAGAGAGAGCTATCTGGTATATTCCTTGGATTGGACATCCGCAGCTGGGGGTGTTGGTCAATGTCATGATCGCGGTCGTTGGCAGGCCAGGATACCGATTGCGTGTGTCTGCACATCGTGAAAGATAAAGAGACTATCCAAGATAGTCTATTCATTTTTTTTTTTTTTCATTAGACTTCAGCCCATCTCGTTGGCTCTCGACCGAAATTTATCATATTCCGAGCTTCTCGTGTTAAATCGCTACTGTGTATAGCTGCCGCCCTTTTTACAACTTCATTTTCCCTTCAAGCTAAGATAAAATAAAGCATCGTGAGAATGTGTTGATGGGGCTGCATGCTGTTTTCATTGACTTTTTTTTTGCTTTTATAATATAGTGGTTTGATCCTGCCCTGAAAAGTTGTAAGATTGGTATTTCGATCTTCTCTCTATATTTACTTTTGCTTTTCCTATCGAATCAGACGACTTTTAACCATATCTTGTGCAATATTGGATAACTTTTTTAACAAGATACAAGGTGGTAGAATTATCGTAATATAGTTATGCAAAGAAAATTACATATTTACAGTTGCAAATCGAACGAGCAAATAATTTTTCTAGAATATTTGAAAATAAAATTTTATTTTCATCGAGTTAACTATTCATATCGTAAAATATTTGCATAAACTTTTAATAATTATACAGTAATTGAAATTGAAATTAAAAAAAAAAGAAACCTTTAACGAATATGAAATATGTAAACGTAGTATTAATTACATGCTCCATGTAAATAGTTTAAGGCATTAACGTTATATTTAAGCAACGCTAATCCTTCCTGTGTGTGTGTATATATACGTTAACTTCCACGTAGCTTCCGCGTATATTCAAATTTGCGTTATATTTGTATCGCTTCTCTTCCTCTTTCTGTTACTGCCTGCCCAACGCAATTACAAGCACACCATGCACATTATCATAAAGCTCCCTGTTAACTACATTGGCAAACCAAAGCCTTTCCTCTTTATGACTTTACGCAATTCGGTAATCATTGAAATAAACCACTACTATACTGAACGTTATTTCCCCCCCTCAGATAATTAATGCTTACCTTAGCGGTATTACTATTCGCAAAATATATACAAAGCAAATAATTTTAAAATCATTGGTAACATGCGAATTAAACGAATTTAACGTGAAACAGAATGCGACGTATATCATACTATTAAAATCTTCGTAAATTAAATGACTATTCATTAATTAACTAGAAATCCTCAAGTTCTAGCACATCATATCAAAATGTAATAATCTTCAAAATCAAATTGAAATACTCATTCATCAAACTACTTTCATTACCTCGTATGATACCTCTTTAAATAAACCCTATTAAGCATATAATATACACACCGCTCATTACTACAACACACATGAAAAACATCATGTATATAAATACATGATATTCTCAAAGCTCCTTACCATGCCGTTGAGAGTTTAACCAGCAAGTCTTATATACTCTCACTCTTCCTCGTTGGCATATCCTGGCTAGAATTTATAAAGCCCAACGTGTGCGTTGGACGCTTTATGGAATGCAGCTCAGCTTAGCCCAAGAAACGAGAAATAGATGGTGGAAGAGGAGGGGATGGTGGGAGGGGAGGGGTTGGTCTAACTGGCAAAACACACGGAGGAGCTTTCGTAGGAGGAGGAACAGCTTCCGAAAACGATGCCGCCAGTACCAGACGCGCCGCCCAGACAATCGTGCACTGGGACGACGCATATCCGTTCTCCTTTTGCGCCAGCTGCAGTGCAGCCTCCTTCCAACCTCCCAGGCCCCCCTCCCTCATCCCTTTTCGCTTCTTTTGAATTAAATGCTTCGCTGAATGCATCGGTCCTACTACTACTTCTTCTCCTTCTTCTCTTTTTTTCTCTGCTGGTTGGTTTTTTGTGAATTTTCAAATGGAAGTTTCCATACGTTTTTTTTATTGGCTCTACGGTTTTTTGGAGAACGGCAAAGAGAACGTGCTTTGTTTTTTGTGCTTGCAGAAATAGCGTTCATTGTAATATATGAAATATGTTTTTTTACTGTTGATTTACGGAAGTTTAAACTTTACGTCTGTAATAATAATAGAGAAAATTATTTTACTCTTATTTTTAAATCCTTAAAAGAAATTTAATTATCACAGTTGAACAAAAGCACATTGTAATATTACAAATTTATATAATTCTTTGTTACTTCGCCAAAAAACTTTTAGCAAAAATTTCAAGATCATCCTATAGATACATTTCTCATCCTCTCCTCGTTATTTTTTACTCGCACACAACATTAAAAGTTTCAATCAGAATATAGCGAGTTCGCATTAGCGTCGTCGCGCCACTAAGTAAGAAATTACAAACTCTTCTCTCATTTTTTCAAAAAAAAAGCTCATTTCTCTTACTTCCATTTGCCAAAGAAAAAGAAAATACTACACACGTTCTCGTCTCGTCTCGAGCTCTTCTTTTCCAATTTTCCTGGGTTGGACGGCACAACAACGTTGGCGCCTTCATCAAAAACGTGGTGAGTGCGCGCGCGTGCAAAAGCGACAGAGCTTCATCACAGCTATATATACAGTAAGCTATACTGTACATGCTCGGTCTAGACTTCGTAGCTGCTCGAGTATATATACGAAGAGAAGTAAAGAAAGAAGAGAAGAGAAGTGGCGTCGGCGAATTTCTGTTTGACTTTTCGCGCGCGGGAGCTTTGTTTTTGCCACACAGCGGCAATAGTGGTTCTTTCTCTCTTTCTTTCGGCCCTTGCTGCTGGAGCGTCAGGTTCGGTTGGATGAGTTTCGTGTTTTCGTCGCAGACCGTAGATTGTTAGAGAAAGGGGTGTAAAAACGCATAGAAGGGATGGGTTGGTGAGAGGGATGGGTAAGGTATAAAATGAAAATCTTGAGGTAAAATAGAATAATAAGCTGGCGAAGTATGGGTGAATGTTGATAAAAAATATCGTGGTATGCAAATTGAATGATAGGCAGTGGCAAAGGGAAAAAAAGCTTAGAAAAATAATAAAATAAGAAAGTGGCTTTGTTAAAGAAATGTAAAAAAAAAAGAAATGTTTACCGACACTGTATGCCCAATGGACTTTATCTCTTGGGTAAGTAGACGACGCCCAATGAATTTTGTAATTGTCCGAGAAAAAAAAACTCTCGCACCACTTGTTTGTTAATTTGAAAAATAAAAAGTATCGTAATTAAAATTCTAATTGGTACGAAAGTTTGTTACCACCTCCACCACCACCACCACCCCTGCTTGTCTCCTACTTGTTTTTCGCGCTTAAGATTGTTGGCTACTCTCTCTCTCTCTCTCTCTCTCTCTCTCTCTCTCCCTCTCTCTCTCTCTCTCTCT
>JAPYZE010004826.1:0-18237 GCA_030522805.1 Leptomastidea abnormis | reverse complement strand
ATCCTTACTTACAATATTAAAATGTCAACGAATTTTCGACCCAGTAGGAAGAAAAATAGTATACATTACACGGGACGATAGTCGATCTTCATTCCCGGCTGATTGCCCCCCTCGGCTTCGCCTCGGGGGGCAATACCTCCGCCGGGAGGAAAGATCGACTTTCGTCCCTAGTAATGTAATGTACTATTTATTCGCGGTGTTTATTATGGTTACGTTGAACAATTGTAATTGGCGAATCTTTAAAGTATATCTTAATGGCTAATAAAATTATCTTTAATTTTTATGTACAACCAAAAAAGACATACTTAAAAAACCGCTGTAAACTGTATTAGCAGAATGCTTTCTCAAAGAATTTCGAAAAACAAAATTAATTATTTTTAAAATTTTAATAGATTATTTCTTTAAGAAAAAAAATAAAATCTAAAATCAATATGATTAATTAAAATATTTAATATTTTGAATTTGTTTTCAAAAGCACTTAAATAAAGTACTTTTTGATCTAAAACATCCTTTATAAGATCTAATTAACAAAATTCATTAATTTAACACTTAAATAAGGTACTATTTCATCAAAAACACCCTTAACAAGGTCTAACTAACGAAATTTCTTAATTTTGATGTAATATTCGTAAAGAGCAACCCAAAAAACTATAAAAACGATATCAAACTCAAAAAATCAAAATTTGTAAAAAAACACTTAAATAAGGGTCTTTTACAACCTTAATAAATTTGAATCAATAGTAAATTATAAATTATACAATAATTATCCGAAAAACACAAAATAAACTCTAAAACATCTACATTTAATTTTAAATATTAGAAAATTCGGATTTTTTGCGTTAAAAAAACATACATTTTTCATGAAAAAACACCCTTAATAAGGTCCGATCGATCCCAAAAAGGTCCAAGCATTTCCAAAATTTAATCAGCTCTTAAGTAAAATAGAACAAATATGTGTGCAAAATTTCAAGTCGATATCTTGATTCCTTCGAAAATTATCGTGCGAACAAAAATCGTCACATACATACACACACACACACACACACATACATACACAGTTACACATGCAAGCACACATACAGACTTTTTCTAAAAATACGTTTTTTGAGTTCAGGAACCTTCAAAACGTCAAGAAAACCAAAAAAAACCTAATCGAAAATTTTCACCGTTACAAAGCTTTCTCTTTAAGAAAGCAAAAATAATGCTACGCGTATAAAATTCTGCGTTTTGAAAAAAGAAAGCCTATTCAAATGAGTCTCTTGTCACTTGTTTTACTAATTAATAAGAAACTTTTTTTTCAAATTTGGACTAAATTAAGTTCTCTGACTCTGTAACCTTTTCTTGGTCAATCAGATACAAATTATAAAATATTTTAATTTGTTTGTAAAACTAGAATCTACAATGGGACTAGCATTAAATGAAATAGACCCTGAAGTTGCGCAAACTTATTGTGATGCCATCCATAAAGCAACTAGTGTAATTGTTCGAAGGTAATTGACACAAAATTTTATAGTATTGTAAAGAGTATACTTTAAAATTAATCTAGTATTTATCCTATTTAAAAAGTTAATTAAAATTTTACATATTGATATAAATTTTTTTAAGGGGATACAAACCATACATAACAGATTTTATGATGAAGCTATGTCCCTTGCTACCACTGGCACGTGACACTAATCAAGCTGTTTCAATTATAAAAAAATTCACTGATAAGGTATAAACATTATAAATTAATTTTATAAATAAAATATTTTACTATTATTGACAGATAACGTTATAATTATTGATAGATTGTAAAAGAACGAAGAAAATATCACGAGCTTTCTAATAATAATGTCACAGAAAACCTAGAAGATGATTTGTTCAAAGGTAAAAATTTAGTGAATCTTACTTGACGTTGACATGTTGTCACATTCGGGTAATGGATTTTGATGAAACTTGGTATACTGGTTCATTTTGGCATACGATGAAAGAATCGCAAGTCCTAAAGTCTAACGTTAAGTTGTTTTTGAGATATTGATAATCAAAGTTTTAGAATTAAGCATTGTTGTGTAGATCTATATATTATATGACTAACAATGTGAATTATTTGGTTTTTTCTTTATACGCATCAGCAGATAAGGATATTTTTTCAAATTTGACTTAAATCGATAGTATTTGATAAGAAAATTTGCTTCTGATGTAAAATTCAGTTTTATGTTATAAAATTTATTGGTAACAACTCTTTTACAAATAATTTAATAGTCGAATAAAATCCAGAACAATGTAGCATATGTTTAATTGTTTAATATTTCACCAAATTTAATAACATAAAACTAAATTTTACATCACAAGCAAGTTTTCTTATCAAATAATATTGATTTAAGTTAAATTTGAAAGAATATCCTTATCTGCTGGTGCGTATACAGAAAAAACCAAATAATTCACATTGTTAGTCATGTAATATATAGATCTATACAACAATACTTAATTCTAAAACTTTGATTACCAATATCTCAAAAACAACTCAACGTTAGTCTTTAGGACTTGGGATTCTTTCATCGTATGCCAAAATGAACCAGTATACCAAGTTTCATCAAAATCCATGACCCAAATGTTACATGTCCAAGTTAATACAATATTGAAAAGTTTTATAATATTTGAAAAAATAAATGTTTCAAGTCCGGCAAAAAAAGCTAGCTTTGATTGATCATCTATTACTCTTGGAGCGCGATGGCTTGATAGACGATGAAGGAATCAAAGAAGAAGTAGATACCTTTACTCCTGCTGTAAGTCCAGTAAAATCAAGTTTTTAAATTTTCTACTAAGGTCAAATATAAATTTAAAATTAGGATCATAATATTTATGATTCACAGGGCCATACTACACAATATGCAATGCTTTTTACTTTAATGCTTTTAGCAGAGAATGAAGATGCTCAGGTAATTATATAGTGAAAAATTGATTACCTCTCTAAATGTAATTCAAGAGAACTAAAACGATTAAGAGATTTTTATTTATCTTATCTTGCATATAAAAATATTTTTTATGAACAGGAAAAAGCAAGAATAGAAGTGACTGAAATTATGGACAGAAATAAAGGGAAGTTGATATCACGTGACCTCCAAAAAATGCCTTATCTTGAGTGCTGCATCAAAGAATCGATGAGACTTTATCCTCCCTTTGCACAAATAGCTCGTTTTGTTGATGAAGACATACAATTAAGTAAATTACTCCCAAATTTTACATTTCAATTATGTAATAACATCTCAACTTTTTTTGGGGGTTTTTTTTTATAGCCAATTAGAATCAAAATAACTATATGCTCCAATTTTCCCGAATTTCTTTTTTATAGGCCTGATTTAATTTCATATATAATTTATGATAATCTTTATTAATTCAATAGATGTCAAAATGAAGTATAAATTATTAAAAATATACTATTTTAATAATTATTTTTTAGAACACGCTCTAGTTCCTGCGAATTCTAACGTGATAGTTTTGTTCTACGATGTTCATAGAGATTCAAATTTTTGGGAAAATCCGGAAACCTTTGATCCTGATAGATTTCTACCTGAAAATATAAAAAATCGACATTCATTGGCTTATATCCCTTTTGCGGCAGGATCACGAAACTGTATAGGTATTTGTAATAACATACGTTACATTAAAAGAAAAATGATTAATTAATAGATTTATTTTTAGGTCAACGGTTTGCTATGAATGAATTGAAATCTTTGATAGCTTATATTTTGTACAATTTTTATCTGGAACCTGTTGATAAATTAGCTAATATTGATTTAATATTTGATGTGTTATTACAGCCATCTAAACCTGTTCAATTGAAATTTATTCAAATTCAAAAAGAGAAAAAGTAATAAAAGTAAGCTGTAATCAAATTATTTTAAAAATGTAAAAATTATTAGCAATAAAAATAAAAATTATTCAATAAAAATTATTTTTCTTAACAATAAACTATTTAATCTGGCTAGTGAACAAATGAAATAGTTCATTATAATTAATATTATTTATTATTTTAAATTCTACAATACAATTTTTTCTGTTTTAACCCTCAAATGATGCAACTCTTCTTGACACTTTGAACAGCACGTTATAATTCACTTTTTTTTTATAAAAAATAATATAATTGTAGTGTAAATTAAAATACATTTTTCTGGGAAATCAAATACACTGGCTTACATTTTCTTAAACTATATCCAAATTGTAAAAACATTACCAGAAAAGAAAAGAAAGTATAACTTCTTAAATCAACATATAGTCTAAAAATATCAAACTAACTTTTCTCCCTCCTCTTTTACCAGCTATGCCTCTCGGCAAACAAAAGTAGAAAAGAAAACTGATGTATATACATGTACGAAAAAAAGAAGGCAAAAAAAAAAACTCGCGATAAATTATCGTTAGCCCCTTCAGGCGAGTAAAAGTGTAAAACAAATTTTGGCGAGGGTACGTGAAAACTTTTCTACCCCCTACTTCTTAGCACATACCAAGTGTAAGTATAAGACGACGTTGGTTGTCGCGACGTCTTCGCTGACGCGTATACCTTCTCAGAACTTCTCTCGTTCCTTATACTTTTTCTCTTTTTTTTTCTACTGAGCATACACAAAAAATTTCGTAATACTTCTTTTTCTTTTCTTTTTTGTTTTGTAAAAGTTAAGCATAGACTAAAATATACGTAAAAGGAATCCTCTATTAAACACGATTTGTACTCTTTGAACTAGTTATCAAGAATTTTTCGGTATTTGGATATAGGTGTAAAAAAAAGGAGTAAGGGTGAAAGGAAGCTTTTATGTCAACAGATATTTTTAGATATCTTTTCTTTTGGGTGTAAATATTTAGGTTGTTTTTACGACAGGATGCATACATTTTTTTTATAATATTGTATTTATTATTTTAAATACTATAATAGATAAAAAAAAAGTTACAGACAAGATTTAAATTTTATAAATGTAATTGAGTTTATTAAGAAAATTACTACGTATTCATAATAGCATCAATCGTATTGATATTCTTAGCTTAAAATTATTTACTTTATCATCATCATAATTTTATAATTTTATCATTAATAAAATCATCAAAAGATTTTATCACATATTTTCAAATCCCTTTTTTATCCATAAAAAAAAAAAATATCTGACAAACTACAAGTGGAAAACAAGTCAAGCTTCAATTATTACGTATCGCAATACCAAACAGTAAAAAAGAAAAAAAAAAGAAAAGAAAAGAAAAGCAACGATTGATCATAAAACTTTCATACCAGCAAACTCAACTTTGCGGATGTGAATTCGCATTCGATGTTGTATCGATTGGGAGCTTGATACTTTATTAGAAGCTTCACCGCATGGAATATCGAGGACTTTCCTTTGAGCGTCAGATATATAGGTGCAAAACGTAATACAACGATGTTACAGTATAGCAGTACAGTAATAGTCGTTTTCTGAATTGTCGTAATTGACCAACTAACAAGTACTGTAGCATCCGCTTTTGTGATGTTACTGTATTGGAAATAATAGAGCTTATTTTGTTATGTAAATGAGGCTACTTTGAATTTGTTAATAGCTGGTTATTAAGAATGAGGATGATTAGTGGATTACAAAGTGAATAAATTCTCGTAATCACACTATAACACTTGATATAAAATAATCTAAATAACATTTAACTGTAAAAATAAATTTTTAAAATAATTAAAATACAAAAAAATAATTGTCGAAATTTATCCATATCAAAAAATAATAATAACCATCAAATTCGATCAAATCTCAACGCATAATATACCTACCTAACAGATAGGAAACCAAGAGCCGTCAGAAAGTCATTATCCCATGCACATACATCCTCTCCTCTCTATACCTATCCCTCTCATCCACCAATCACTTGCTCTTACTCATCCATCCCTATATATATATATATATATATATATATATATATATATATATATATAACTCCCACCTGCTCAACATCTCGTCAAAATGTCCTGTCCCTCATTGACATCGACACTCGCACACCACCACACACTCCCCAGAGAGGAGTCTAACCGGATCGATGGGGCGCAAATTATGTCGCGCGTCCAAGCGTCCATTTCTCTCATCCTCACATAGAATGAGTAAGAGAGATAGTGAGTGAAGAGAGAGAGGATTTACGGATCATCCCCTCTATACTATCGGTCCACTCTCTCTCTCTCTCTCTCTATCCTCTATATATATCCTTCTGATTCCCAAACCATCACCCTCTATCTATATCACTATATATAGCAAGGGACTAGTTACAAGCGTGTTTACAATCCTGGTTGATCCTAGAGAGAGGGTCCATCTTATGGTTGATCCTCTGAAAGTGATTAAAGCGAGGAGTGAAGAGATAGAGGATTCGTTTTATACAGTGTGTGATAATTAATGCTTCCTCATGAGATATATATGTTAGACTTTATGAAGATTTTAAGAGATTTTACCTTTTGAAAATCAACAGAGGATGAAATTATGGATTTATGTTTGAGTATATTATATTATGGATCGATTACTAGAGAGGAAATTTTTTTTTTTTAAGCTTGTAGGTTAATATTAGGTCAGTGTATGTGTATGTGTGTGTATTGATGAGATGATCGTGTAGACTGACATGTGAAATTGAATGACCTAGTATAGATGGATATTGATGGATTTAAGGGGTTTTCAATGTGTGATGACGTTTAATATGATTTGATGGTTGGAAAGAAATATGTATTTGACACTTTTTTTTTCAAATATTTAATTTACCTGATTAAACATCCTTTTAAATTAATATATTATCCTCTAAACAATTTAATTGTCTAAACAAGTTTCAAACCATCAATTCCTTCAGTAATCACAGCTAAGGAACTAAAATTACAGAACATAGTCAATCCACGCCTTAGAGTATGCAACCACACATTCTCAAATGCATACATGTAGATGTAAGCTTCTAAGCAACAAGCCAATATACAGAGATCATAAACAGTCTGGATTTCTCAGCCCTTATATATACTCAATCCTCTTGTTTGAACATACCAGCCTTTGAGTTTGCATGTTAGTTTGTAGGTATGTGTGTATGTTAATTGGGTAGATCAGCAGGTTGCTTAAGAGAATGTAAGCTGCAGTTGTTTGGTAGAATTCTGAATTTTATCGTACAGCTTTTAGTATGTTTTTTTTTTTTTTTTTGGAAAGGTAACGTAGTGACATTTGATGTTTGTAATTTTTTTAAGAGACTTGAGGCTGTCATGATGACTAATTTTTTGTCGCTGTTTGAATAAGTAAATAATCTTCTCATGGTATCTTATCTTTACTTTTTATGGGAATGTCTAGGATGAACTTAAGCTTAAAATGTAAGAAAAGACTTTTTTCAGACCAAGACTTATCAAGTCAGAATATATCCAAGTATATACATCAACCAGGTATAAAAACAAAAAAAAAATTACCTAGCAGAAAAATAAGTAAAAAAAAAAACTCAAGAAAAGCCTAACCAAAAAGAAGAGAAATAAGGGTAAATTTCCCGCATAATCCATAGTGAGATCCAGTACAAGATCCATCTACAAGCGTTTTTTTCATCTTTCCTTCTTGTCTCATTTGTCTGTTCCTTAACTTTCACCAAATACCCTCATACCCTTTACCATCACTTATTATCCGAGTAATTTTTTTTTCTTATTCCCTTTACGTATATGCTTAGGTATTCACTGTACGTGCATTTCTCATTTTTCTTTTTCGTTTCTCTTTTTATTTTGACTGATTGACTTGACGTCGTTCAATTTGTTCCCCGTCGAAATTTGATTTTCTTTCCACAGTTTAGGATAATATCGACAATTTTTTTCTTTTCACGCAAAAATACATTTATTTAAACTCTAATTTATTATTAGTATTATACTAAACGTCATATTTTTGGATCAATCAGATTTAAAAATTTCATCTTACCAAGAACTAAACTACTTGGTTTCATACCCATCATCAATATTTTATACCTTAGCTTTATAATCAATTCACCACTTATACCTTACCATAAACAAATTTCATCCTTCACACTTCCTTCAACAATATATATCTTCTTCCTACATTACATACCAGATTATCAAGTCTCTTGAATAATGAATTCAACACTATACTACAACATATCAACCAAGCTCACGAAGTACAACCCCTCCCTCATATTTTTCCTTTTTACACAACAACAAAGTACAGGCATACTACACTTTATACGGTTCTCACTACACCACCGTATCTACACATACACACGCTCATCTTTATTATTTCACAGTAGTGGTAGCAGTACAGGCAGGCACTTACAGTGCAAGGCCTGCGTTTGCAATTTTTCTCTCCCTGTCACTCTTTACCTATACCATTTACGATCTCTCTCTCACCACTAACGTAAAAGTGACGTGTACTCTATATATACCTTTTCTTCTTCTTTTTTCTTTCTTACTCTTTCACCGTCTTTACTTCACTCATCGCGTCTTCGACTCATATTTTTTTTTTATTCTTGGATATTTTATTATTCCCTCAGACCTCTTTCGTCTTACCGTTTACTTTCTCTCCTTTTCTATTTCGTTCGAGGCATTTTTTTTTACGGGCGTAGACATACACATACACATACTTACATAGACTCATCGATAAATGTTTTATCGGGCCTGTGCACGCCTGGGTTTTACCTTATGTGTATATATACGTGGATGTAGAGGTGGATATATGCTTAGTAAAAGAGTGTGTACATGTGATTTCGTGCGTTGATGTATATTGGTTGAAAATATCAATCTATCTTTTTCTCTCCTTCTCTTTTTGTTTTAGATATTGATGTTATTGTTGGTGTGTATTGTTTTGTAAGATCTGAATTTCACGTATACTAGGTACTTTATACTTGTGTTTAAGAGATCGATAAACGTCTGGCATTATATAAGTATACGTGTCTGTATTGTATAGACCGAAGGTGGTTAGGGTGAATGTAATGGGTGCAGCTGATCGATCATTAGAAGACTTTATGCTTCGGTTATTATTCTTACTGCAGACTACACTTGCTGATATACGTAAGATAAATTATTCAATGAAGCTTTTAGAGAGAGAGAGAAAATGTTGTAAACATTGTTAGAAATATTTTAGTCCGAAAATATGTTATTTTGATATATGTTTTATTCTCTAAATTCTAAAATAAAAAAAAAATAATAAAAATTGTATACATCCTCTTAATCCTGCTAAAAGTCCAACCATCCAATATACGTCCCATTTTTTTTTTCTCTTCTCAACTCTTAAACTCCCGCATTCAACAAATGTCACACCGTTTCTCCCACCAATAAATTAGCAGTTGGACATCAAGCAAACTAGTTCCATACTGTCCATTCACCAATAGATCCAAAAAAAAAAAAAAAAATAAGACCAATCGTAATTTATCGTTCTCCAACTCTTCCAGAGAGAGAGAGAGAGAGAGAGAGAGAGAGAGAGAGAGAGAGCAACCTCATTGACGTCCTTCTTTTCTGCGCCTTTTTTTTATCTCCCTTTTCCTACTCTTACTATATACCCACGACATCGATTTAATTCTTCTATGTTGAAGAGGGAAGAAAGAGTCGACGATGCTGTATATGTATAAGTCTACTAGCTGCTGCTGCTTTGTGCAAGCTTGAAGCTTATGGAAAGACAGACTTGATCGATTGGCTTGGGCGTTTTACGATGATTAGACGCACACTGCGTATACCTTTCTTTTTCTATTTTGTCCTTGCAAGAGTGTTTTTGTGAGAAGATTGAAAGAAGAGGTAAAGAGGGGGGAGGGGGGATCTTTTGTTAGTTGAGAGTTAATGGTGTGGTGGGGTTGCTGGTTTAATTTCGTGTTGAAGGGGAAAGAGATGGATTAAGATTATTGTTGTTGATGTATTATTGAGTTATAATTTCAAGGGATGATAATTAATTGTGAAGGTTATAGTTACCGTTAATTTTTGTACGTTTAGATCTACGATAAACATGTTGGATGTTTGTTTGCTTAAGTTGATCAACTTACCTGTAACAGAAAAAAGAGAAGAATAATTAAATTATTATAATATAAATATTTTTAATGCATTTTTTGTGTTATTGAGATTATTTATTATTGTGTTGTGATAAAATTTTATCGGAAATTAAATTAAGTGGAATAAATTGAATTTTATTCAATTATGATTAATATGAAATAAATTTATCGAAAATAAATATGTTTTTATAAATCAAAAATAATTGACTTTTGCAACAACAAAAAAAGTTAAAAAAAATAAGAATTTCACGTATTCCAAGAACGAAAGTAGCTACGAGAAACTGCAAAAAGCAATTTTCCTGTATTTCCCCTTTGACTTCGAACTTCAATTTAATGTCTAGGGGGTGTACCAGAGAAAGCAACAAAACTCAAACGATCATTGGTATGCGGCCGACGTCAACCCGTTTGTCTTCTCCAATGTCTTTTTTAGCCCCCCATAAGACGCGAAACATTTTCTTTGTGAAATTGTATACTAGTCAGACAAACAAGTTTTCATTTAGGTAGCGTCCTATTTTTTTTTTTTTTTTTTTTTTTTAATTTTATAATATTTTTAGTAATTTTAATTTCAGTATAATTTTAAATAATTTTATTATCTAAATTTGAAAAAAGATTCATTTTTTAAGCAGTTTCTTTTCACTTCCACATAGCAGGAGGCTGTCGATCATGAAAAGAAAACTGAAATGCGGTAGGAAAGGAAGAAAATATAGAACGTTGAGAAATACTTTTGGTTTGACTGGGAGAAAAAGTGCCGATCGCAGACGTTCGTTAGGCTTTCCTTCACTTCTCATTTGCGGACGTTGCAGTTTTACTACGGAAGAGGAAAAAAATCACGGACAAGCTCTACAAGATAAAATTAGCTCATTTCTTAGCTGGATGAATTTGTTAAAAGAAACTTTTTATGCTTGCTGATTAAATTTTTTTTTTTTAATTAAAAGTGGTTAAATTTTTTTATTGATTGGTTTTTAGTAGATTTGAGTTGATATTAAAAGTAAAATTAAAATATTGTTGCAGTAATTAAAATCGAATGAAAAAAATTAGTGAGCAGATGAAAGCTTTTATATGATTACGAATGCTTAAAAAGTATGCAGAATCCTTTAATTATAATTAGAGTTATTGATATTGCATTGGCAATAAATTTCCAATACTATTGGATCAAAGAAAATTTTAGTAGAAAATTGAAATTTTTAAAATCCTTTTGTATAAAATTGTGAATATCAATTTTCGTATGTCAAATACAAATAATTATTTTTATAATTTCAACTCGGTAAAATAATATTTTTTACCTTTCTATTGGAAAAAAGAGAAAAAAAATCACGTGCTTTCGACTCTGTCTCTACTTTCGAATTTGTAATACTGGCAATAATCTATTCAGCCAATAATCTTTAATTAAAATAAAAAAAGTTTAATAATACATGAAAGTTTAATAATAATGTTATTTACAAAAATGGTATTCAATAAAAAAACTAATTGTTCATCAACAAAATATGTTTGACATTAAGACTTTTACTCCCACTGTAAAATAAACTCAACCGATAAAGAAGATGTAGTAAAAGAACAACGTAATCGTCTCGCATGTAAAAGAGAGATTACGCCTGTTATCAGTAACTCGATATAACAACCTCCGTGGCGCAATTGGCTAGCGCGTTCGGCTGTTAACCGAAAGGTTGGTGGTTCGAGCCCACCCGGGGGCGTTTATTTTTGTTATTTTTTTTTTGTAAATTTAAATTTAATAAATGATAATTATTCAAACTGATATAAAGTGGTCACGCTGGATAAATTATATCATTAAATATTGCGCAAATAACAGTCAAATAAAAATGTTGCGTCGTCGATTAAAATTTTTTCGTCACGTAAAAATAGTATAAACGCCACGGGAATCTCACGTTTGCCACCCTCGGCTTCGCCTCGGGTGACAATATACGTGAGATCTGAGACCTTCTTTACTTTCGCTCCCTAGGCATGTAATGTACTATTTCATATTTACGTATTGAATTATTGTATTTAATAATGTTATGTCATATAATTTAAAAAAAAAAATGGTAAGAAAAACTTAAATTTTATAAAGAACGAGCAATAAAATCCATAATCCACTCTTTAATAAGTTGATTTTTATGCCTTTTTTTGACACCCTACCGAGTGTATTTCAGCATGTACAATGGCTCAGTTGGTTAGCAGCAGAAATCGAACACACGACTTGCGAGTTTTAAGTCTAATGCTCAACTGGCTTAGCCATACGAAGCCCCTGCTTCTACAGTATTTTGAAAAGGTATATTTATTTTTTTAAGATAGATTTAAAAAAGAAAAAGATAATAAAATACTAATAATTACAAAAAAACGAATTTATTAATGAAAAAATGATTCTTAACAAAATATTAAATCAAAAATTTAAATTGTTTGAAAATTATTATTTCTTTGAACTCCCAAAGATATAACTTATTTAAAACGTATGTATGTACGTAACTTATTTTTTTTAGTATCCAAAACAATAATTTTTTAAATATTAATTAACAAATTTTATTAGTTGGTAATACATATCGTATTAGTAAATAACATACATTTAATTTATAAATCTTTATAAAACAAAATTTATCAAATTGAAATCAAATACAAATTTTTTATAAATTCAATAATAAATTTTTTTTAATCACACAATATAGCTTGTATCATACACTTCGATTTAATTTATAAAATTGAAAAAGTCACAAATCTTCACAAAAAAAACTATATTCTTCTCAATTAAGAAGTAATATTCTCGTATATGCGTGACTGAAGTTTCAAACATCTCAGCACTTATTCTTGATATCGTACGCCTGTATGACATCAACTGCTAAAAAGTTCAGTCAATCTCAAGCACGTGTATATTCGTCAATCCAACAGCCACGTTATAAACGATTTAGGCTGTAGTCCAAAATTGCCGGATGTACAAATGAGTACAAGAACTATCATGGGCTCTCTTGGACTGAAATAGCAACGTTGTTTGATAATATAAGTCTTGTTCCCCACGAAATTAAGAACCAGACGTCGTCGTTGTCGTTGTCATCATTACAACAGCCTCCTGTTGTGTTCCAATTAAATATTTTGCAGCTTTTCTAGCATCTTGTCGTCTCTGCTCGTCTTTAGTTATTATTGTCAGTATCAAACCAAACAGTAAAATTGCACAAAAAATTATGTGTACGTATAAATCACCATAGTTATCAAAAACAAAACCTACTAATACGACTATAACTGTGCCATAGATATTACTGGAGGTATTTAAAATAGCAGCTGATTGAAATTCTAGTATTGGATATGTATATTCTGTGGCTAACTCGTAACCGAGTGTCAAGTAACCTGACATGAAGAAGCTTTAAATGATAAATTAAAATTTAGAGTTTGAATAATATTTTTGATTTTTTTTTTTTAAGTATTTTGTAATAATTACCCAAGGAATATCGAAGTGGTAAAAACAAGCCATTTGATTTCCATGAATATTGCAATTGAAAATAATATCTGACCACATAATGTTAAAAAATAAACGGTAACTGCAGTTTCTCTGTTAATTTAAAATTTATAATTAATTCGTGTTTCTAATTTTGAAATAGATAAAAATTTTTATTCAAAAATATGTACTTGAATTTGTGGGTCTTATCAAGAATGACACCAATTAAAATTGTACCAAATAAAGCAGTTAACATAAAAAGTACACCTATACTACCAACATCTTCCTCGCCATCCTACATAAAAAAAAATAAATTTTAAATATAATAATTTTAATAAAAATTAAATAAAGTTGAATAATTTAACTTACTTTAAAATGTAGCAAATACAAAGAATTTAATAATGTAAAAAGTGCATTGAAGCTGCCAAGATTTAAACCATAAGAGTTATTAAGAATTAAAAAGCTTATATTCGTTGAAAGCTTTTTCAAAACAACGACATATCCATCTCGATCCTCGCTTAAAGTATTTTTTTGTAAAGCTCGTGTTTTGCTTGGTGGTAGTTTTGGTTCATTCTCAAAAACTAAATACAATTTTTTTTTAATCTTAAAATTTTATAATTAAAATAGAATAATTTTCAAGTACTCACAAATTAATATAAGAATAAAACTAAGAGACGCTAGTAAACCAATAATCCAAAATAATAATGATAAATCAGTTCCAATATCATCTATATTATCATGATTTTTAACAATATACGGTGGTAGTAAAAACATAATTGCTCCACCAAGATGCATTCCAAAGATGCTAAAAGATGTTGCAGTTGAAAGTTCGTCTGCACCAAACCACGTGGCTGCTAATTGACTTGGCATTGGTATCGATATTACCTGTTTAATTAACATTAAATTTAACCAAACTCTAATTTTGATTATTTCTATTTTTAATGTAGAGTAAGAAAAAAAATATGTTCACCATAGAAACAGCAATGAAAAATTGTCCTAATAGTGTTACTAAAAATCTGTTTGGTGCAACAGAAAATATTTTTATCCATGATCCAAAAAAACATAGTAAAGATCCTAAAATTATCATTGACCTCAAGTTAACTTGATCGGATAAGTAAGTCATTGGAAGTATAAAAATAACATAGGACATCATGTTAATAATCGTTGTACAATGTACTGCGAATAATGGCACATTGTAGTATCTATTATAAAATTAAAATTAAATAAAATTATTAAGTTTTATAAAATAAAAATAATAATTAATTGTATTTTAATTATTTTAGTGTATTAATTTACCTTACGATAATATTAGAAATAATGGAATATTCAATCCACTGACCAGATACTATACAAGCGTAAAACATGTATAAAATTAACATAAACCATCTTCGTTTGTAAACCTTAATGTTAATATTTTTTTCACAATCATCTAAATATTTTTTTGAACTAATTATTTCAATGCTACACTTGTTTGTCAAAACACCTGTCTCTTCTGGTATCATTTTTTTAATATTCTTATTATAACAAAAATAAAAATATTAATTATTTTTTTGTCAGACAATAAAATTTTAAGAATTATTTTTTTATTAGTTATGTAAAGCTATTTATCATAGAAGATAGCACCATGACGGTCACGGTGAGACTAAAGTTACACATCGTAGTTGAGCTGTATTAAAGTGATTGCTGACACATTACGCACATTAAATGTGACATGTAAGAAGATTATATCTAAACGATGGTTTTGTTCTCATTGATGTATACGTAAGATTTAATAAAATTGTCAAATATTACATTTATTTTTCATATTTTATGGTAAAGAATAATTATTATTTAGAAAAGTTTAAATATTTTTTGCGAGGCTTAGTATAGTCGCATATTATTATTATTTTTTAATATTTTTCTATCCACAAAATCAACAGACTTTTCAAACTAAATAACTATAGTTTAATAATCCAGGATTTCTAGACGTACGAACTTCTATTGTAGATTTATTTAGATTAAAAAATTAAAATTTGTTTTAAATTATAAACTATCTTGATTAAACTCTCGTCACTCAGCAACAGGTCTCAAAAATACCGATTCAAGTGGGACCACTTGGAAATCCGACTCCACCGCATCTCGGAATAAGATACGAACGTCAGAATCTCGATTTCCACGTATCGTATATGTAAAACACAAACCAGTTTATAATTTTTACATTATCTAATTTCATCATATTTTTCATTATAATAATCTATTATAAATGCTTGTCTGCATGTATAAAAATAAACTGATACTAATTTTTTTATTACATAGATAATTTACATATAATTATTAATGATTATTAAAATTAAAAATCAGACATCATATATTTACATCGACCTCTTCTTGAGGTACATCTTGATACCTATTAGCAACTTTTTTAGCATCCTGACGTCTCTGTTCATCTTTAGTTAATATTGTCAGTATCAAGCCAAGCAACAAAATAGCACATAAAAATATGTGAACGTATATGTCACCGTAATGTTGGAAAACAAAGCCTGTTATTATGACGAGAATTGTACCGTAAATATTACAGGTAATGTTTAAGATACCAGCTGATTGAAATTCTAATATTGGATATGTGTATTCTGTAGCTAATTCGTAACCGAGTGCCAAATAGCCTGACATAAAGAACCTAATTGGATTGGCAGAATTAGAATTTTAAGCTTAAAAAGCTAATTCTCTTTTTTTTAGTACTTTGTAATAATTACCCAAGGAATATGGAAACGGAATAAACCATCCATCTAATTTGCATTAATATAGCAATTGCAAATAATATTTGACCACATAATGTTAAAAAATAAACACTAACTGCAGTTCCTCTGTAAAATTAATTATTATTACAAATTACCAGTTTTTAATTTTGTATTTAATAAAAATTTGAAGATTGAAAGGTTTTTACTTAAAACTATGCGTCTTATCGACGATTACACCAAATGATACAGAACCAAATAAACCAGCCAACATAATAAGTAAACCTATTCTACCAACGTCTTCTTCACCATCCTATAATAATTAAATAATAGAAATTGGGTGTAAAAATTTTGATAAAAAATAAGTAATTAAATCAAATGATTTTTAACTTACTTTAAAATGTAGTAAGTACAACGAGTTCAACAAGGTAAAAAGTGCATTAAATGTGCCAAGATTCAAGCCATAAGAATTGTTGAATATTAAAAAGCTCGTGTTCGTTAAGAGCTTTTTTATTACAGCAACATATCCTTCCTGTTTCTTATTTAAAGTATTTTTTTGAAGAGCTCGTAACTTGCTCGGTGGTAATTTTGGTTCATCTTTAAAAACTTAATTATTTTGTCTTTGAGTAAGTAAAAAAAAATATTGATTTCTAACACTATCATGTTAATTTTGTAACAAGAGAAAGTTTTAAGGTCACAATACTTACAAATTAATACGAGAATAAAACTAAGAGATGAAAGTAACCCAACAATCCAAAATAATAACGATAAATCATTACCAATACTGTTTATATTATCATGATTTTTAACAATAATTGGTGGTACCAAAACCATTACTACATCACCAAACAATGTACCAACGACACTTAATGCAGTTGCAGTTGACAGCTCATTTGCACCAAACCATGTAGCTGCTAATTGACTTGGCATTGGTATCCATATCACCTATTAGGAAAATCAGAATAAATTTGATTTATTTACATTAATTATAAAATGAGAAAAAGAAATGTGTACCATTGAAATAGCAACCAGAAATTGTCCAAATAAAGTTATTAAAAATCTGTCAGGAGCAACTGAAAATACTTTTGTCCATGATCCTAAGCAACATAATAAAGATCCTAAAATTACCATTGATCTTAAGCTAACTCTATCGGATAAGTAAGTCATTGGAAGTATAAAAATAACGTAGGATAGCATAAAAATAATCGTTGAGCAATTTACTGAGAATGACGACGCATTGTAATACCTTTTTACAAAAATAAAATTTATATGTTAATTTACTTTTAATAAATAATAAAATAATATAAAATTAATTTAGGTACCTTTCGATAATATTAGAAATTATAGCTAATTCAACCCACTGAACAGACACTGTTGCACAAAATAAATACAAAATTAACATTAGCCATCTTCGTTTGTAAATTTTTATTTTAATCTCACTATCATCTTTCTGCAATTCTGAAGTAACAATTTTAATGCTGCCCTCATTTTTTATATCACCTAATTTTTCTGACTTCATTTTTAACCTTTTTTATAATCACAGAAATGAAGAAACAAATTATTATTATTATTAAATCTGATAATAACGAAAAAATTTAATTTCTGTACAAAAAAAAAATTATTTCCTTAAAACCTTGAATTATAACTTTGACCATACCTTTGTGATGGTTACTACTAGAATGAAGTTACATTTTAGTCGAGCTGTATCAACGCGATTGCTCACATTTATTCACACTTTAAAATGTGTCTTACAAGATTGTCTATTAAGTACATGATATAAGTGATTATGTGAGAAAACGCAGGAAGTGCACAAAATGATGGACATAATAATTCTTTCGTTTATTTTATTTTTCATATCGGAAGTTTTTAAATTGAGCGTAAGTAAAATTTATTAACAATTTTTTTTTAATATTGATAAGATATATTCTTTAGTTGATTAAAATTGAGTTTAATTTTTTATTATTTTTTTTTTTATTTTCAAACTAATTACATTTTTGCACTAATATAATAATAGTTGAAAATTTCATTGTGACGTTTACGGCTTGCCCATATCGAAATAAGATGAAAAGTAATTATTTTTTATTAATTTTCATTTAAAATATAATAATTATTTAAAAGTAGCTG
>JAPYZE010004824.1:0-11279 GCA_030522805.1 Leptomastidea abnormis | reverse complement strand
GATATTTCTGCCGCTGCTGAAAGAGAGAAATAGAGGGAAAGAGAATGAGAGAGGAAGAGCGTAAACTCTTGATTAAAGCAATTCTCTTGAATTTTTTTATCCTACAAGAGCAAACCCTTGCGGAGAAAAAAAAATTTTTTCGATAAATTGATTGCTTGCTACCACTTGATGACTTCGTCGCGATGGTCCAGAATTGGATAAAAAAAAAAAAAACAGGGAGGAAGCGACAAGCAAAAAATCAAGATCATTAGCTCGGCTCTGAGAGTATAAGGAAGGAAATTACTCCTAACGCTAATGCCACTGCCGCCGCCCCTTTCGCGTTCGACGTTCCAAGATCTTTAAGCAAAGTGACACAAGATTTAGGCTTCGCTATTTCTTCTTCAATTTCATATTTCCCATCATTAATACACAATTGCCATATTATCAACTTCTTGATTTAAAGTTTAGTATAATACTTGTCAGTTAAAAAAGAGTAGTTCAAATTTCAGTAACATTTTTTTGTAAAACTGCTTTACACTCACTTTTTTTTATTTGTTATTTATCCGCAACTTTTCTGTGGGATACAGAGTTTAAAAAAAAGGAGTTATGAAAATTGCTCGAGCAGGTTTTTTTTTATGTTGATCGTTTTTGGCTGTAATTTATCTTTAAAAAGCAAAAACAAAGAAAAATCAAGATAGAACAAAAAGCAAGGGAGAAGAGTATCACACATGGGTCTCGTAGCAACTTGAATGTGTAAGGTTTGCTACTGTTTCGCGTCGAAGCCGTATTATTCCGTATATAAAGATATAGAGATATCTATATCGCAGGAATAAAAGCATGATTTATTAATGGAGTATTGCCACACACGTTTATTCATTCGCTCATGGTAAGTCGTAACGTTTTAAAAAAATTTTAATATTTCGAAAATTGCTATGCCAAGTTTCTCGTCATTTTACGCGCTCTCTCAATCTGTCGAATCTTTTTTTGTTCTACATTAAGCAATTAAAAAGTTAAAATACATACATACATGCAAATCCCTGTAGATTTTTACGAGCCGAGCACGTTTTTCGAATATTCAAAGCCTGATGCATACACGAAGATTGCGGATTGCCAGAGTAAGCGAAGAGAGAGAGAGAGAGAGAGAGAGAGAGAGAGAGAGAGCCAATGCAACACAAAAAGTTCTTTCGCATATAAACGCATGCGGAGATGACAATTTGCGTGGGGGGTTAAAGAAAAACAGTATCGCTCATGTATATATAGGTACATATATAGGTACGCATATTTTTCTTGCTTTTTTAGACTATTCTATTCCTGCAGTGCATGTTGGGCAGAAAAATACAAATGTATATGAGTGTAGCTTTCGCCGAGGTTGCACACAGACATGTGCGCGTCCACCACATCGTTAGCAGTACGTTGCGGTAAAACTTGAAATGTGCATACTTTTGCGCTTTACACTGCTCTCTGCTAGAGTAAAAGAGAGAGAGAGATAGGGAGAACCAGTGTCCAGTACAAGGCTGTAGGCTGGCTGGCATGCTTTGCTTAATACATCCAGTCAAAATGAAACTGCGCGACTCTCTCTCTCTCTCTCTCTCTCTTTTACTCTCTCTTATGCACTACTGGAAATTTTGTATTCCATTACGTTTATGGGAAAACGCGTAGGAGTTGTGTACGCGAGTTTGATTAAAAAAATTTTGCAAAATGCTCGTTCTCGTGGCCGCAGATAGCGCTTGCTGCTGTTTGTTTATTCTTTTCCATCGAAAATATTAAAATAAGCGCATTATCGCAGCTAAGCGGTCTCAGATCAAGGCCAAGTGTTCACAAGCCTAGTATTTATACATGTAATATATGTGTGTGTGTGTATTTTTAAGCTGCTCTATTATTATAATATACATAGATGGTTTTGATGATATTTCTAATTTAATTTATCAACTCAATTGCTCCTATAATGCAATTGTAAAAGAAAGTAAATCATATTTCGTTGGGTATAAGGTATAAAATAATGATGGTACTGTATGCGCGACGAAGAGTATATATACATTACGATTGATTGCATAAGATGGCGATATGCATCTTTAATTTCACGAAAGTTATTCCGGGAGAATGAGAGTACGAGAGAGAGGAAGAGGTAACGCCTAGATTTGCCATTAGTATACGGAGCTCGGGCTCTCAGAAATTAGCAATGTAGAGGAGGAGAAGGAGGAGGAGGAGGAGGAGGAGTAGAAGAAGAAGGAGAAATAGGTAGAGTAGGAAAAAGATAGGAGAGGGGGGAGGGGTCGAGGTGGGGTCGCGAGGGAGGCCATTTACTAACGAGAATATAATCGATGATTTAGTGATCCACCGGTTAATCACGCGTGCACGAGATAAACTCGTTCCCTCTGGCTCTCCCACTCTTCCTCTCTCTCTCTCTCTCCCACTCTCTCTCTCTCTCTCTCTCTCTCTCTCTCTTTTATCGTTGAGAAGAAGAAAGAAGTGCGAGCGTATAGCATCCTCACCCTCACCCTCACCACCACCACCACCACCTTATCTCTTTTTCTCTGTGTCTTCGCGACTGCTGCTGCTGCTGGTATATATACTTCGAAGAGTCGACAACGACAACGACGGCGCTCCCCTTTCTTTGTGAATTCCGCGTGCACCAGCAGCCCTGTCCCTTTCTCTATCATCGTCATTTCTCTCTTTCTTTCACTCACTCGTATCTCTCTCTCTCTCTTTCTTACTTACTTTCCTCGACTTTTTTACGAGCCCCCCCCCCGCCCGCTCGCCCGCCCGGTCTATTGACTTTTGTGTCTCGAAGGACAGTTAGACGCAGTTCTGCCCCGGCGTATACTGCCGCGTTAAGAGCGTTGAATTAATGCATTCTATGTACTTTGACGGCATGGAAAGAGGGAGAAAGAGAGAGAGAAAAGAAAGACTGGAGTTGAATGGGGATTTCCTTTGTGTGTGCCTCTCTCACCCAGTGAATATTAATAAAAGCGTTTTCGAATAATGCCGAGTTTGTTTGCTGGCTTGCTTGCTTGCTTGCGCCTCGTAACTTTTAACGTAAGCATAATTTTCCACTGAAATAGCTAAATAAATTCGCCTCGACTTTTTTTTTCTTCTTCTTTTTCATCGTTTTTATATAATCGCGTCTATTAAATAACCCCATTAAATTTTTATATTGTTGAAATAAAATTGAATAATAGATTGCAAATTCACGTTACATAAGGTAATACTGCAGATCAATTACAAACTTTTGTGCTTCATTGTTTGTTTTGCAAGTTTATTAAAAAAATTTTTGCTTTAAAATCGACATTATTAAATACGCAGTAGCTCACGTACGCACAGCCGAATGAAAATCTTGGACTTGCAAATTCAGTCGATTTGTAGAAGAAAAGCAAGTAAATTTACTCGACTGGAAGAAAAAATTTAATTGAAATGAAAAAACAAAAGAGGTGTAGAGAGGAATTCAGTAGGGCCTTTTCGACCTGGCCATTAAGCCAACTGTTCAATTTCCACCTTCCATTCTTCATGTCAATTAAATTTATTATCGGAGTGCACTTTTCTTTTTTCCAGGGACGAATCAGGGGTGAGGGAGGAATAGAGAGGATAGAGTAGGGTGAGATAAAGGTTGCGTCTTCTGCTCAAGTCAAGTGGTCGAGCACAGAGCAATTGAAAAGATCTCGCGAGACACGCTTCTTGAAAAAGAGGTCCCTTGCCTCCTAAGCAGCAGCATCCGCGTAAATAAATCAATTTACCGCTGCTACTCCTCGTCCGCCGTATATATATATATATAGTCAGGTGGCAGGAGGAAATAAGCGTCCCCGGAAAAGCGAGCCGACAGCAGCTCAACTCCCCCCCCCCTTCCTCACCCCTCATCCCGACAACATCGGCGGCGTTGATTCCTGGCGAAAGAAGAGATTAGTCACGCTTGCGTGGGCTTGCACTCCTCATCCACCCCTCTCGAGGATTATGCGGTGAGCGCGACTAAATCAAGCTTCCTTATTCCCCGAGGCGCTGACTATACGACTATACGACGCTTCAAAATTTTCGCGACACTTTCCTCCTCCTCCTCCTCCGCCTTTATCTCCTCTCGCCTCTGGGTTACCTCCTTATTCTTAATTCTGTGGCATCTTTGGAATCTCCACTTTGAAAAAAAAGCTTTTTCGGAGCTGAGCAGCTAAGAAAAGTGATTTGTGCAGGAAATTGTCGTGAATTTTTTATATCGTTTTGCCTTACAAAAGGATCGAGGTGGATATATGCTAAAAAGCTCACTCAAGCTTGAGCTTGCAAAAATGGAACGGATTTTTACTCTTTTTAAACTTGAAAACGCCATTGGATTAAGTTTACGTAACGTGAATTTTTTACTTTTTTTGCAAAACGTCGCTTTAAATATCTCATTTTACACCTTGAGTGAGGTGTAAAACCAAAGTCTGGATTAAAATGTAAGCTCGCCCTAATTTTCTGGCATTATGAGTCTCGGTGGGATAAATTATCGAAAGAGAGAAAGAGAGAGAGAGAGAGAGAGCGCGGGAGCAGAGTCAGCAGTGAGCTTGAGAGCCTGGATTCTCGGTCGGATCGAATGAACGCCACTACCCTCCAACATTTGCAACAATCGATATGCAGACCTTTTCCGTAGAAGCAAGAGGAAAAGCGTGATGATGAGTTGGATAGACGTGGCAGTGAAAGTTTGAAAAGAATAAGTGGCTATAGCTAGTGATCCGTGCATGGGCGATTGGTGGTAGTATAGCTGTCGGGGATATTTGGCAACTCGAGGCTTACTGCTGGACGGATTTTAATGCCGTGTTGCCAAGCACCGAGGCAGGAGGAGTAGTATCTAGAAAAAAGGAATAGAAAAAAAAGGGCGCAAGAATGAGGAAGGTGGAAGGTGGGAAAAGGAAGGTGTGCACGCAGATCGGTAGGGAGAAGGAAGAGGAGGAGGAGGAGGAGGCCGTTAATTCGAGCTTTGGGAGGCCAAGCGGAAGTTGTGCGCGCGGCGGGCGCGTTGGAAAGCAAGTACACCGGTTGAGCTCTCATGTGCGCGGATCCCATCTCCGTTGCTGCGTTGGCCGCACCTATAAATACGGCCGAAAGTTAAAATATTCGATGGAAACGAGGTGACACCTGCCGCGCCGCTCTCAACTCCCTATCTCTCTCTCTCTCTCTCTATCCATCTTACCCGCTCTCGCTCGATTCGACACTGCTCCTGCAACTGCCGCCCCGAGTGGACAGGTCCTCGATCGGGCTGCAGCAAGAGAAATGCGTGGCTGAATAATGGATATGCGACAATCGGATGCTGAGCCGATCTTGTCGATTCTGTCTTTGGGAACGTCCGAGCAACTATCGCTGACGGGGAGGTGAGGGGGGGGGGGAAAGCTGTACTCTCGTCGAGCCGGCTACTTTTAATATAGACTTCTGAGCTTGCGCGCGAGCGTAGTGCAAGCGCAACCTCGGCACTTACTTACGGTTTATATAAATGGGAGAGGAAGAGGAATATTTTTGTCCGGTTTGTATAAATAGACACCAGATGAACGTTTCGTGTTTGTTTAGTTGTCGAATTATTAATTTCGTTACACTGCGACGCTTACAAGCGACCTTTCAGGCATTTAATTACGTTAAACTTGCTAGCTGTGTAACTCTCTCTCTCTCTTTCTCTATCTATCTATCTATCTCAGGCACGATGATAGATGAAAATATTTATTAGTTTATTTTTTCTTTTAAGACTTTATTTTTAATATAATAATTTTGCGCTGGAAAGTGGCTTTCTACATAGTTTAAATCTTTTAATAGGTTTTAAAAAAATTTTATAGAACAATTTTTAAAATTCTTTTTAATTGCCAAGGGGATAGTTTTTTTGGTCACCGATAATTCATTTAAATCAAGAATTTTATGAATTTATTTCTTAATTGTTTGTATACATACAAAGCATACGATGTTAAAGCAATTTATTACCTCTGTAAAACTTTGACTGCTATGTTTGTACATATTCCTAACTTCACTCATAAATTTAAGGCGCTGCTTGCTTTTAATCACACTAACAGTAAATTAACATATATAATTTATAAGCAAAATAAGAAAAGAATTAAATAAATCGTAAATTAGATTTACAAACTTAGAATCTCTTCAAGACGAAACTTATAAAACTTTTTTCAAGTTAATTTTAATCTGTAAATTAGTAATTTGACAGCTTGTTAAAATATTTATTTTTCAAGTATAAGGCGTGTACTTGGCTAACGACATGAGATTGATAATCCGCGCTAATAAAAGCCACGAGAGCAAGCAAATAAACGCAGTTACATATCGGAGCTTTGTTGAGTAAAATGTCTTTGCTACTCTATCACGCGCTGTCAAGCATCTTCCCAAGTAGTAGCTGTTACGTGCGGACTGCGAGATCCAACGCTTTTTGCTCTGATAGCAAGGGATAAAAAGAAAAAAAAAAAAGAAGAAAGACAGAGGGAAAAAGAATGGTGATGGCGGGGTCAGTGGAAGGGAAAAAAAGAGAACGACGAAAGAGCGGTCGATGCGGCGTGGGCCATTGATGTGAGAGAGCAAGCTAGAGAAGGATAGTGATAGAGAGAGAGAGAGAGAGAGAGAGGGGAGGCGGGAAAAGGCAAGAGTCTTCTGCGAAAGCTACCGGGGCGCGGACCGCGAATTACACGCTTGTCGGGCGCAGAGCGCAGCTCTCTCGGCGACCTCTTCTCCCTAAAAGAGCCAGGTGGCGCGCGACTCCAACCCCCCCCCCCCCCCCCCCCCCCCCCCCCCCCCCCCCCCCCCCCCCCCACCAACGGGCGCGCCCCCCCCGGCGCCCTCTTCCCCCAAAAGGGGCCGGGGGGCGCGCGCCCCCACCCCCCCCCCCCCCCTCTTCACCCTCCCTCTTCTCCAGCATCAAGCTAGAAGGAGTGGGACACCCTTCGCCCCGCACTATTCCCTTTGTCGTTTCATCGGGCTTGATCGAGTCTCGAGTTCACCGAGCTTTCCTTGACGCGAGATAAGATCTGCCAGGGCATTTTACTGATTGCTCAACAAGCTCGTGTTTTAAAGCACTTGCGCCAAGCTTTTTTTCTTTTTTCAAAGTATGTAGAAAAATTTTATTCGCGTTATGTACTCTATAATTGTTCAGTCGTAACTATGCTAGCTATGTGCCCTACATGGATAAACTCGTGTGTAAACTTACAGGCTTGTGTATAATATATCCTCTTTGAAACTGTTTTATACGCCATGAAAAATTGCAATTTTTCGGCTGAGCGTTGTTCTTGCTCGTTTTTCTTTATTAAAATCCTAAATACGAACGGTAATAACAGTGGAGTGAGTTGCACACTAGGCAAAGAATACGGAAGAAAGACTTCGGAGACCTCATTCCTTCAATTTTTAAGGGAGAGAAAAAGTAGAGATAAAGGGGGAGGGGTGGAAAAAACAAAAAAGAAAGGTAGCTAGAATAGAAGGAAAGTTTTAGGCCGAAAGAAGCCATGGCAAGATTGTTGGGGGGGGGGGGGAACAAAGCAACTTGTTGGCATCAGCTGTACAGCTAAGCAAAAAGTGCTGCTCCTGCATCCCGATATTACTGAAGCTTTTTCTGTGTATGCCACGTCGTCGAGGAGCACTGGCGCGGTAGACTACCTCCTCCTTATCTTTTTTTCTTCTTCTTCTTCTTCTTCTTTTCGATCTTAAGCATAATAGTGTTCTCGACTTCTTTTTTATTTTTCTCTCTTGTTCCTCCCGAGACCAGAAAACAGATGCCATTAGGCAGATGGACACGAGAAATGGCACGATTTATCCTTCTCGAGTGTACACGGATACGTCTCGCTGCGCAAGCTCAACTTCTCGCTCCGACCACTCAGCTCCTCCTCCTCCTTCTCCTTCTTTACTTAAAATATCTGGAAAAGCGGTATTGTTGCACGCTGACTTTTCTGCAATGACGCAGCTGAGCTCTATTTGTTTCGCTTGCTAGTTTTTTTTTTTCTTATGTAAGTACCTCGTCTTTTATGCCAAACTAATGTAAGCTCAGAGCTTACAAAAGTTGGCAAATGTAAATGGTCTCATTCTGCACTTGAACAAAATCGAGGCGAATAAAAAGCAAGCAATACTAGTACTTATTACTATACTTTCATTAATACTTTGTTTAATTACTTGATAATAATTAAACTTTAGTTTAATAAATGAATGAAAAATTTATAGTTTAATAATAAATAATAAATTGACCTAAATAATTGCAAAATAAATCTTGTATAAAACTAATAAACTTACTTGTTCTATGATTTATAGCTAGACTGAAGATTTTCTCTATAAAACCACGAAATCATTTTTTTTTTTTTGGAATTAAGGGTCTTTATAAGATTGTGAATAAAAGAGTCACGTTGTTAAAACAAGGAATTATTAGAATATTAAACTGGATATTATAACCGAGTTATAAGTTTTCATTATTCAATAAAGGACAACTCCAATGCTATTGTTTGCTTGAAGTCTCTATCGTATAATGTAATACTTGCGAGCTGCTTCTTAAAACATTTTTAACTCATATTAGATATTATGACATTTTCCATGTGATATAATTTTAAAAAAAATACAAAATTTATTATTTTCTAAAAAAATTATTATTTATTAATAATTAAAAAAAATAATGTTAAAATTTTAAAGTTTATCCAAGGTATTTACAAAAGTCATTCAATACTAAAAAAAAACCTTTTTATCCATAGGTTTTATTATCCGTGATAAGAGAAAGTATATAGTGCCGTAAAATAGTCGTTAATTGTTGATAAAGACCAAAATTTAAAAGTCAAACGTCAGTTTACCTAAAACTTAAAAAATTTTATCATCATTATATAATTTTAATTATTTCAGTTTATTTTGATAGGATAATGGATCTCTCTTATTTATTATATACCGAGTTGCAGTAAAGTAACAATCAATTTGCTTATTGCCATGAGCTATATAAAGTGGGAGAGTAGGAGGCAGTAAAAGTTATTGTGCTCGAGAGGAACCTTGCGGTATTGTATAAGTCGAGTTTAGAGCAGCCGTGAAAACGCGGTACTGTAAGTCCGTTGAGTGGTCGGGCGGGTGGGTTATAGGTGGGGAAGCTATAGCAGCAGCAGCAGCAGTCGGCGGGTACTGCCACACTACATCGAGTCGTTTTACGAGCCGGCAAAAAAGAACCGAGAGAGAGAGAGAGAGTAGGTAGTCGTATAGAAAGAGAGAGAGTAGAGCCCCGATGAAAAGTGAAAGAGAGATCAGCACAATGGACCGCGACGCCGGCAGCTAATAGCTCGGACGATTTTTTTTTTTCTTCTCTCTATATTTCCTTACTCCCCACACCCCCTTACTTCCTTTCATCCTTCCTTCCCGCCCACTTCTTCTGCCCCTTCCTGCTTTCCCTCAACCTCCCACCTCCTACCCCGTCTTTTTTTTTTTACGGAGCTCGCTCCGCGAGTACATTAATTTGTAATGGCAAAGCGATTAGTCAAGCCGCTCTCGTCTCTTGTTACTCTCTCTCTTACTCTATCTCTCTCTTACTCTCTCTTACGCCTTTTTACTCGCCACTGCTGTAACCTACACTGACACTCGCACGCGCCGTGGTCTCCCTGCGCATGATTAATAACTGGGTGCCTTGTCGCTCTTCTCCCGCTGCAAGCTCGCTTTCGGACTGGCACTCTGTTCTCACCCACGCACTCTCTCTCTCACTCTAGCTATACACTTTCGTGGCTTTTCGTATTACCCAACCCAACTTCCTTTCTTCTTCTTCTTCTTCTACTTTTTTTACAAAGCTTCGCTTGCTTTTTAATAGTTCCTAACTGAGCCTCCCACTATCATCCGGATTTTCTGAAATGTAGATGTTTCTCTTAAGCATTGCGAACATTAATTATCGTTAATTTTAAAAGCTGGTGAACAATTTAAAAATTTTTTAATTTAAAATTTAAAATTGAAATTGTACTTGAACCAGAAGCAGATTGGTGAGCATTTTATCTATTGGACACATTGAAATAAATTGTGTGTGTGTGTACAAGAGCTTGCAACGAGTTATAACGCAAGCCCTTTCACAACACGTCTGTCACGAGGACCCTCGTACCAGGGGACAAAGAGAGCAAGCGTATACTGCAGGTTCAACTCGCGGACACATCGGGAGAGGGACACGCGGAGTTATAGTCACTCATCATCGGCAGAATCTGCTGCAGTGGCAACAGGCGCTGCAGTAGAGAGTAGGGGGTGGGGGGGGGGGGGGGGGGGGGGGGACGTACAGCCGCGACAGAGACTCTACTGTAACTTACTCTCCCCACTTGCAATCCGAGTTGATTCGTTTATGAGCCGCTGACACGTGCGAGGAGAAGGAGGGGGAGTAGAAGGACGACTCGATATGGGTGCCACGTGCCAGTAGGCGTTGGGAGAGCAGGAGGTGAATATGATGTGGAGGAGGAGGAGGAGGAGAGAAAGATGGAGAGAGGATAGATTATTCACGTTGTGTCTGACGCAGTAGGCTGCTCTTCCCTGCATGTGTCCGGGCCAGCCGACGCTGCTGCCCATTGCCTGGTATGCGCGTTGTGTGTTATATATGTATATGTGTATCTCTCCTTTGCTCTTGGCTGATCTCTCTCTCTCTCTCTCTCTCTCTCTCTCTCTCTCTGTCCCTTGTCTGCCTATACCTACCGACCTCTCCCCCCGATAACGTCATCTATAACGCATTTATTATTGCAGAGCTCTGCTGCTGCTGCTACTCGTTGTAGTACCCCCCCCCCCCCCTATCCTCTCCGTGCCAAACCATTTAGCAACGCGCGAATGCCACGCATATACGAATTTCCCTCTCTCTCTTTTTCTCGTTTTTGCCTCCCACGCCGTTCGCCCCTCAAAGAAGCCGTTTAACAGCTTAACCATAGTGCGCACAACTATATACCCGCAACTCTGCTATTATTGCGCCACTGATACTGTATTTGCGCTATGCAGAGAGAGAGAGAGAGAGAGCAAAAGAGAGAGTCCGTTATTCAACCGCCGCAGTTGGAAATAATAGTTGGAAATGATAATTACATTATGGATTATATTTCGGCTGGCTTTTAAACAAAACGGCTTGTTGATGTTTAATGCGGCAAAATTACGAAACGATTAATCAATTATATCGCATTGTTTATTATATGCTTTATTGCTGCAAAAGTCTTAAAATGCATTTCTATTATCCATTGAATACGCGTGTGTGAATTATTGATATATTTTTCAACACTCCCCACTACACGCATGTGAATACCCAATTAATAATTGTTCAAAATCAAAGGATGTTGTTATGTAGGATGTAAAGGTGTGACGATCAATCAATGTGAGCAACAATATAACGTGCAGTTATTACATTA
>JAPYZE010004823.1:0-10434 GCA_030522805.1 Leptomastidea abnormis | reverse complement strand
TTTGGATTTTATTCAACTATTAAATTATTTGTAAAACAGTTGGTACCAATAATGTATTTTATGTATACCTATTGTAAAAATTAGTTATTTAAAAGTTTAAGTAAAAGTAAATATTATTGTATTTCTCATGAAACAAAAAAAAAAGAATACAAATAATAAATGAGTTAAAATAAAATTTATTCTATGAATTGTCTTTCTTTCTTAAAAAAATAAAATAGCAAAAAAATTAACAGTTCTAGCCATGCAGTAAAATCTTCAACGTGCTTGATTTTTGGATTTAAAAATATAAAATACTATTGATCTGAAAAAAAGA
The DNA here is from genome assembly GCA_030522805.1 of Leptomastidea abnormis. Classification (NCBI taxonomy): domain Eukaryota; kingdom Metazoa; phylum Arthropoda; class Insecta; order Hymenoptera; family Encyrtidae; genus Leptomastidea; species Leptomastidea abnormis. The sequence continues at coordinate 10,121 of JAPYZE010004823.1, read as the reverse complement.
CGCGATATCTTCATTATAAGCTAGAAGCTTTATGTTATTACGCTAATTTAGTAGAAATTAGTAAGAATTCTTTATCGCTTATAAATAAATTTTACTTANNTTTTTACGTGTAAAAATCTCGCATAATTTCTCAATATAATTCTCACTTGTATAGAAAAAGATAGACATACGCAAAGTCTCTCTGATGTACTTGAAAATTAATAAAAAAATATTTGAGAAATAACTTGGGTAATAATTTGAAAGCGTTTTATCGTAAGAATAAAATACTTAAGTTTTTGTTCAAGCACCTGCACAAGCTTTTTCTTAAACAATTACTTAAGTATTTGACAGTATAAGTAATTGCTCACGCAGTGGCTCAAGTAAGAAAATAAGTAAGTTTTCAAATTATTACTTGAGCAATTGTTTTGAGAATTAATTCTTTGCCAACTATATTCAGTTTATACGCAGGAAAAACAAAAGAATAGGCTCCAACACTTTTGCTTTGTCATTGGTGGGCCAATCCCTGGGCCAAAAGTCTTTTGGGCCAAAAGTCCATGACTCGAAGTTGTGAATAACACTTTTAAATAACAACTGATAAAACTAGACTAATTTACCCCTATTTTTTGAATTTGCAACTTTTTTATTGCCGTGTTTAACAGCTGTTTAATTAAAAATAGTTTACTCATCACGAATTGACGAGAGAGTGCTTTTTTTGAGACTAGAATCCATACAGAGGTGTTTTGTAGTGGTGTTTTCGGCTTTCACGCGTCTTTCTAGGTTGACCATCTTGAAGTTAGTTGAGGAGTCTTAATTGATAAATCGAAATAAAGAGCGTGAAGTTGGATGAGCATGACGAAATTAAAAATTTTTATTTATGTACTCGAAATATTAAAAAATTACAATTATCATTATAATTAATATTAATTAAAAATAATCTTATTTTATAGGTAAATACGAGATTTTTATGCAATTTAAATTTAAAGTTTTTAATTTATTGTTATTTACTTTTAATATTTAATGAAAGTAAATAATTCAATTTTAAATGAAAGTAAATGTGACGATGAACCGCATGCTTCGTCACAATTAAATCATACAAATTCTTTTATTTAATAAAGATTCATCTACATAAAAGTTGTACACCTTCAAACGCGGATTTTTATACTTTTCCACGCAGATTTTCAACTTTTATTTATTTACATACGTATATAAATAATATACGATTTACATACTTTTTCACGTGGGATGTCACGTGGATTTGTATACCATTCTACTACTGCTAAATCTTTTCCATTTTGAGATTTAAAATTTTGAGACAATTCCATCTTCTTATATAAATATAAATAAAGGTAATCTATGTGTTTAATGTACAAAAATTGTATTTAATTACTGTAAAAAGTTAAATCAATTATTTAAATAAATTTAATTTTTTTCTGCTTGGCAAAACATTGTAATTCAACCATTTCACTAAAATACGAAATCAAAGTGGTATTTTTTTTATTACACCTAAACCTACGCTCAGTAGCACAATTGTTACGGTATCATGATTTTATAATGTATTGCTTACTCGAATAACACAATTTTTATTGCAATCAAGATCGAATAAATACATTTTTTGCTTTTATAAAACATACAATAGCGATAAATGCTCTGATTCATAAAATGTATCTAATGACTATAAGTGTAAGATTAACAAAAAAATGACACTTATTTTTTTTAAATAAGTCTTAGCATATTAATAATTTTATTTTTTTGTTTATCTTCAAGGTGTATAACACTCATAACCTCTTAGAATAAGTATTTTCATAGCAGTCTGCGTGAATTATTTTTGATTTTATAAAAAATTATATTTTTTCATAATTGGTATATAGATTATTATACAGTATGTTATGTGTATCATGTTTTAATACACATTCAATAACTGAACATTACGTTTGATGATTTTAATTTGTAATTTTACATGTATTTAAAATACAGATTTAATAAGAGAAATTTCTTACCTTTTTTTATAAACGTGAAAGAATACAACAGCTGGACATCTTTCTTGAAATTGTTTTTTTTTTTTTCAATTTAGAATATATGATGCCGACAATATTTTTGCGCTTAACTTTTATATTTTATGTATTTGTACGTTACTTTCAAAATGTATTAAAAAAAATAATTAAGATCTGTAGTACAGGTTGTAGGCGTGATTAAGCCCATTATTATACTTCTATGTGATTTTTTATGTAATTAATTTAACATTTTTCGTACAATTCCAAAAAAAATTATATAACTAAAAAACAAGTCGTTAATTAAACATTAATTAAATATTATCTAAGCATATAGAGAATTACAATAACTTTGTTGTAATTTTGACTAGCGTGATTATGCTGGAACGTTGGATAAATGGGTGGCTTCTACGATAGGCTTTTGCAGACAAATATAAAAACAAATTTTCAAATTAAATGAAAATTTGGTATATATTAGTAATAGACTAATTCTTAGAGTTTTAATTATTATCAAATATAAACAACAAATTTCTTTGTTACAATAATAATTTATGACTCATAAAGGTCATTTTTTACTTTTATAAGAATCATTTAAAAATATATTTATTTACAATTTTTTATTAAGAATACAGATGTTTTGTTGGAGTAGCTGAAATGTAAGCAACTGTGTTCAAAATCATCACTACGCATAAAATATCTATTTTGGACGTTTCAATTAACTCCGCAGATTCTTCTACTTTCATATTCTTTTTTAAGCTTGAACAGATTCTGTTGAAATTTTCTTCAATAATAATTTTTTTGCACAAAGTATATTCACTGTTGCTTGATGTATCAACTAAAAACTGTAGTATTACTATGTATTCATTACCAGTGGGTAACAGCATAAGAATTATTTGATCTTAATAATTCTTTCGTAGAAGATTTAAAAACATTTTGTTTTAAAATAAATTTTTGATAAGCATTTATTTTTTTTATCGACAAATTGCATTATATTATTGTGTTACAATTAATAAGTGGCTTTTTCGTAAAGTACTGGTTACTTCTAATTCGGTTCGTCTTGTAAGTAAATCGTTTCTCCAAGTAATCGCAGTAAAAAAGTGCAGCAGATTCTGCAGATAAATGATTTCTTAATAAGTATATTGTTTCTTTTATGGTCACATTCCGGCACATTTGGCTTAAGAAGGTTCTTGTCACAATTCTTTTTCTAAGTATGCCTATAAACAAGATAAATTATGATTCTTGAAGTCACAAAGAATGTGGATGTATCATTTTTTTTGGGGATTGTCGAATGAATTTTGCAGAAAAATTGTTTTGAAAATCATAACTTTTATACACTGATATATGGAGAATTTTTTTTGGTATAGAAATTAACTTATTGCTAATACTTAGACTCTTACCCCACTGATAAAAACGCAAGAAATAAAGATATAATAATTGTCTTTCAATTTATGTAAAGAACTCGAAGCTTTGCCGAATAATTTTTTAAGAATTTGGGGAGAGCGGGGCACGACTGGCAGTATGGGTCAAACCGTCATAGGCATTATAATTAATACTGATGGATAAAACAATTGGATTTTTGGGTAAACTTAATCAGATACGTGTGTAGTATTTTTAGATAAAGTTTTGAGCCAAAAAAAGTTAATAGTATTCATAAATAATGAAGTTGAAAATGAGGAGTCAAAAAACAGGTGGAACTGTTTCGGAATTGACGTAATACGACTACAAAACAATGTTTTTGATGTGAAAACTATGTGCGTTTGAAATCTTGAGTCTTTAGCTTCAAAGCGCTTTTTTTAGTTTTGCTCAAAAGTTTGTTTAAACAATTTGATGAACGTTTGAAAATGCTATGAAAACGGGGCAAGCTCCAGCGTAGAGGCCGGCACGAGGAAACGCTAGGTTTTTCAGAAAAAGTCGGAGCGGACGTCTTGCGGTGACGGTGGCGGTGCCTCTGGTGGCGGCGGAGCGCATCATCAGCAGATTTCTTTTCTTACCTGCAGCCTCGAGATTTCGAGCGAAATCCCGTGACGGACGTGCCCCGCCTTACGACGGTGCGTGCCCCGCGGTGGGGCACGACCGTCGTATTTTATAGATTTTTGTTTTTCAGCTATTGATACTTACAACTAATAATAAGTAAAATACTCGTGAATTCTTATTTACTAGATGTTTACTTAATTATTCGTATATTTTAATATATGAATATATGTTACATTTATTAGTTACAGTGGCACAACTATTTTTACGACGGTTTGCCCCGCTCTCCCCTTGATGATTAAATAGTTAAAAATTGGTCTCACACACTCACACAATTGGTGGTACATAACCTATACCTTGTACATATGGCAACGTCACGTCGCGTCAAATTTGTGCACATTTATATATCTATATATTTATACTCACTCAATTGACTTCGGAGTCTGAAAAGAACCTCTTTAATACTCCTTTTGCAGCATGTACTGTTTTCACAATTTTCCCATTACCTGACTCAAAGCTGTAACCCGAGTGAGCCCATAAAGGTCCCCAATCGGCGACACTTTGACCTACATGTCCACATTGGTGAACGTTGATTGTCATAGATTTTTTTTCCATAGTGTATCTCAGTTTGGTATTCAAATTCTTTAAAATACTGATCACCTTTAATTAATTGCTCAACACTAATTGCATCTTTCATAAACATATGGAAACCTTCAACAAATAATGACCAATGTTTGACATATTTATCAAAACCTGCGATTTCCCGTAATACTGGAAAGCTGTAATATAAGATCCAGTTTTTCCACTCACGAGTTTTCCAATATTTTCTTTCTTTAATGGATCTAGATAATCTAGCTAAATGAGTGGGAACTTTCAACGATTTCAAAAATTCGTCTATCATATTGAAATCATTGGATACACTATATGGTTCACCAAAAGTTTCAAACCATAAATTGGAGAAATGTTTTGTCACACCCAATGAAAGACAATGCATAGAATCAGGCACAAATCCTTTGATAATATCAAAATCTGACAAACCGTACAAAGGTGTTGTTATTTTCACTCCAAAAACTGGATCTGCCTCTGTTGCCTGTTTGACATAATCAAGAGTATTTTCCTCGGTTCGCTTTTCAGGAATTATTTCAAGAATTGTATATTTTACAGAACCTCCTGTTTCATTTTTAACATATTCTCCTTCATGCAAACACCAGCTGCATCCGAAGTAGCCATTGAATTGAACAAAACCTTGCATTTTTGGACGTGCCATTGTGTCAACGCAACAATACAAAGCAAAAAATTTAATGTTTCTCAATTCATTGTTTATATTACATTTAATTCCATCTTTTGCAGATAATTTCATGTCGTTAACAAACGGCTTAAGAAAAATATTCATATTTGGGCTTTCTTTGCCAAACCAAAGTGCGTAAGTTATCGGATTTTTACACCTTATATCAAAGGGAATTTCGTTAAAGCTTATTTGAATCGGCCACACAGAAAATTTAGAGCTTTTGAAAACAGGAGAACCATCGCTGTTAAAGGTAACGGTAGCATAATTATTTTCACAATCATCAGGTAAAGCATGAACAAATTCCTTATATTTTCTACCATTATTAAAATTTTCTAAATTTTCTGTATTATTATCGCCATTCATAACATTAATATAATAATCTGCATTATTTTCTATCAAACTTGACTAATCTTTTTTCACATCAAAAACAACAAAAAAGTCTGTATAGTTCGGGCTTTTTAAACATATTGACGGAAATTGCATAATTTACAAGTTAAAAAACGGTCACTTTTATTAAACTCACTAATGTAATTCTTACATTTGCAGCAAACAGCGTGATATTTTATACCAATATCGGTATAAATTAGTTTATCCAGTTTGTAGCTAGTATCAGGTAGTATTTTGTCATTAAAAAAAACTATTAATCATTTTACATAAAACGGCTATTGCACAATTAGGCAGATTGTACAGTGTACAGAATTTTAAAACAGATAACAACATTTCTGCTTTGTTCACTGACAATGTTGCATTTATACTATTGTTGAATTCTTCGCTTTGAATAATTGATAATAATTGATTCCCGTTTGAGCTTGAAGTTTCATTAGGATCTTCAGTATCATCACTCTCAGGTTCTTCGTCAGTACCGTCATATACTCCATCGTGTACAGTATCGTCCAGAGAATACAACTGTAAAAAATTTATTAATTTTTAAATAAAAGCTTAAAATTGAGTTTTAGCAAATGCAGTCGGCATTGTAAAATACTTAAAATATGGTTTAAAAAGATATCTTGCAAAAGGAATGTTTATTTGAAAATACGATACGTTTTCCGGTGGCGGTAAACAACAAAATTTAATAAAAATTCATTTATTTGGGGTCTTAAAATTTTGTTTCTAAAAGTTTTAATTACTGGTCCCAAGATATCGTAAATGTAAAAATAAAGATCGTAACAATTTTCTTTGGTTTTCAAATCTTGGGAACTTCCCCAAATAATTATTCCATTACCTCTATTTCCGTATATTTCTCTAAGTGTTTTTCGAACTTCAAACTGTAAAATTAATTATAAAATTTAAATCTAAATCATGTGAACCCAGGCAGAAATATTTTATACAGTTTTTTAATAAATTGTATACAAACTGTATGAAATTTTAACTGTATACAATTGTATACATTTTTTTTTATTTTTGTAAAAAATTTAAATTGAATATATATAAATATATTTTTGCAATATACATAGCTCCACCGATTAACAATGCTAAGCTTCAGAGTGTGAGGTTACTAATTAGAAGTGTGACCTTCGGTGGAATCTCGCTTCTGTAACTTTGGGGATCGGCTACTTAGTTAGTTTTTTTGAAAACGAAGCGAAATCTAAGACAAAAAAATTCAATCTTTAATAGGTACGGTATTATTTACAAGTTTGATGCCAATGACTCTTAAACTTTCGTGACTTTTGAGAAATAAAACTGCATTCGCTCGATTATCAACTCTTCCATCGGTTTTGCTGCATTTTCAAGTAATTTAGTTTTGGAGCAATTTTTTTCATTGCAAAAATTTTAAACGCATAAAATTATTTTTTGGCTTACTTCTATTATTAGTTTAACCCATGCAATTTAAAAATTTACATAAAGATCTTGATTATATGCATGTATGTTATAAACTGTACACATTGTGCAATGCCAATGGTAAGACAAATTGAAGTTTTACCAATCATTAGGATCGTTTGTCTTCCAGAATATTTATTAATGAACATACTTGATATTATTACTTATTCATTAATTTATTAAAAACAGAGCAAGTGGATGTCTGGTGACGTAAACACACAAAAATCTCTATGAATTATAAAACTTCAAAGTCCAGAACTATCGGCTGATAGGGTACGATAATTTCAATAAAAGATGTACAGACGAAACTCTTACATCAATTATTAATAGTCAAATCTTTTTAATTGCGTTACCTAAACGCCCTTTTCGTTTCCAGACATTTTTGCAATTTTATTATTTTTTAAAGTTGATATTCTAAAATATTAAATGTACAAACATTATTATAAAAGCGATCTTGAAAAAAAACAAAACGTACACAATCATTAAAATTGGTATTTTTGTTTATGCGTCATTTATTTTATTGTTGTAGTCTCATTTGTACATACATCACTACTACACTCTGTTCAAACGAAAATTTGCTAAAATTAAAATTTGTCTTACCATTGGCATTGCACAATTTGTACACTTTATAACGTACAAATAATCAAGATCAATAATCAAGATCTTTATGTTAATTTTTAAATTGCATAGATTAAGCTAATAATAGAAGTGAGCCAAGAAATAATTTTATGCGTTTAAAATTTTTGCAATAAAAAAAAATTGCTCCAAAACTAAATTACTTGAAAATGCAGCAAAACCGATGGAGGAATTGATAATCGAGCAAATGCAGTTTTATTTCTCAAAAGTCACGAAAGTTTAAGAGACTTTGGCATCAAACTTGTAAATAATACCGTACCTATTAAAGATTGAATTTTGTTGTCTTTGTTTTCGCTTCGTTTTCGAAAAAACTAAGTAGCCGATCTCCAAAGTTACAGAAGCGAGATTCCACCGAAGGTCACACTTCTAATTAGTAACCTCACACTCTGAAGCTTAGCATTGTTGATCGGTGGAGCTATGTATATTGCGAAAATATATTTATATATATATTTAATTTGAATTTTTTTACAAAAATAAAAAAAAATGTATACAATTGTATACAGTTAAAATTTCATACAGTTTGTATACAATTTATTAAAAAAAATATTTCTGCCTGGGTTCACATGATTTAGATTTAAATTTTATAATTAATTTTACAGTTTGAAGTTCGAAAAACACTTAGAGAAATATACGAAAATGGAGGTAATGGAATAATTATTTGGGGTAGTTCCCAAGATTTGAAAACCAAAGAAAATTGTTACGATCTTTGTTTTTACATTTACGATATCTTGAGACCAGTAATTAAAACTTTTAGAAACAAAATTTTAAGACCCCAAATAAATCATTAAAAACAAAAAAAACAGACATAACTATCTTATTATTTTTCCATCTCTTATAAAAAGAACAAAGAAGAAAAAAAAGAAACAAGTTTGCATGACGAAGACAAATCATTATGTCTCTAAACGAGTTATTTGTGTTTCTCTATTTCTTTTTTCTTTTTTTTTATCTTGCGTTATACTATAGAGCAACAAATATAATGTATCGTTATATGTCACGAATAATATGAGTTGAGTTGGCTAGCTGTTCGTTTATTCGTGCGAGTAAGCCGCTATGTACTTCCTTGCTAGTAACCACAGAGTAAAGATGTAGTGAAAGAATAGCGGTCTATCTATCGTGGTATAGGCTTGTATACATACCCTTAGTATCAGATCGTAAGCTAGTCTTGATAGATTCACAAGATTAAATAAGTAAGAGTAGTAAGATTTGAGTGTAGGTTGAAGAGCCGAAAGCTTGAAGATATTAACGTGAAAAAAAAATTGGATAATTAGCTTTGTGCGTGAGTCTCTGTGTGTGTTATACTCAATGATGATGCAAGGTCTACGATGGCTTTTGGCCATGCTTATTATCTGTCTTGTTGATAAGATTGCCTGTCAGCTACTTGAGTAAGTATATAAATATTAAATACCTGCGAGTGTGATATACTAGATGAGTATTTTAATTTTTTTTTTTTTTTTTTATTAATATGCAATATGCATATTTTAGTTCGACTGAACGCACATTTGATGAAAATTTATATAAAAAATTTCAAGTTTATTGGAATGTACCAACTAAGGTATGCCATAAATATAACATAACGTTTGACAAGCTTTACAATAAATTTTACGTACTACAAAATAGTAATGACGATTTTCGTGGTGATAAAATTGTTATTTTATACGATACTGGCAGTTTTCCAACTTTAAAAGATGATTATGGTAAAATTAAAGATATTAATATTTTTTAAAATTTTTATATTTGTAAATTGCAAGCTCAAGCTCAAATTTTATTTAAAGATCGGGATATGGAAAGAAATGGTGGTGTACCCCAAAGAGGAAATTTAACATTACATTTGGAAGAATTCCAACGTTCAGTTAACAAATTCATACCTAACGATAATTTTTCCGGTTTAGCAGTTATCGATTTTGAAATGTGGCGTCCAATATTTCGTCAACTTTGGGGTAAATACGATATTTACAGGAATTTATCAATTAGAATTGAACAGAACAATCATCCTCATTGGAGGTACATGAAAATATATGAAGAGGCAAGTAAAGTTTTTGAAAAATCCGCTAAAGCGTTTATGCAGGGTACGATTGAGTTTGCTAAAAGAATAAGACCTTATGCCAGCTGGGGTTATTATAATTTTCCTTTTTGTAATAATTGGTCGTCGAGTAATAAACATGATCACTGCCCTGATACTATTATGAAGGAAAATGACCGGTAAGTAGTTTTTTTATATTTATATGATTTTGTATTATTTTTGCTTCCTCAAAGAGGAAGCTATGTAATCATGCCAAAAATTTTTTTTTATAAATTATGTTAAAAATGTTTTTTATGTTGTAAGAAGTTGAAAAAAATTATTCTTTTGAAAAATTTTTTTCGTGTATCCACTTTTTCGTGTATGGATGTGGTAATTTTTTTTTTGGAACCAAAAAAAAAGTATGTTCCTATGTTTAGATTAT
>JAPYZE010004822.1:0-16623 GCA_030522805.1 Leptomastidea abnormis | reverse complement strand
TTTTAAAGAAGTAAAATATTGAGATTTTAAATACAATTAATTTTTTTCGACATTCTTTGAGAAAGCATTCTGCTAATGCAGTTAGCAGCGGTTTTTTAAGTTGAGCCAAAACTATCGCTTAATTTCGTATTTCTGCTCTGAAAAAAAATTAGATAATTTAATCTTACAACAATTAATAACTTTTTAGCAAAATAATAACAATTTAGCCAAGTGATTTTTCACCAGCCGTAAAATTACATTATTAAAATATGGATATCATAGGTAGTGCTAATCAAAGGCAAAACCATTTCGTATAATATATTTTGTAATATTTTTTAGAAAAAACCAAATAATGTTTTTATCTGTCATTAAATTAATATAAATATCAAGTATTTGTGATACAGACATCATTCATACACACATACATACAGACTTTCTAAAAATGCATTTTTTAAGTTCAAGAACCTTTAAAATATTGAGAAAAAAATCCGAATTAAGAATTTTTCACGTTACAAAGTTTTCTCTGTGAGAAAGCAGTAACTATTACTTTACATTAAAATTTCATTAAAACTCATTGTGTGTAATAAAATATTATTGCACAATCAAAATGCATGGAAATTAATAAATTACCTAATTATGTATTACTCCCATATGAATTTTAGAGTATCAGATCTCTTATTTCCATTTTTAAGCAAATCCAAAACTTTATTCCTTATTTGATCTTTTTGTAAATCGTTTTGACTATCGTGAGCTATATTTTCGATGTCGTGGTTAATAGCCAGCGTAATACTATCATCTTGCTCTGCATAGTTTTTAAGCCAGATACCAATGTTTTCTGATCCTCTACATTGCTAAACATTATAGTATAAATTAATTTGTGCATATTGATGCTACCATTTGTTATCACAATTTCTTTTTCAAATAACTTTCATTACACGTATTCTATATTTTGGTCATTTTTTCAATTTTTTTTTTCTAATAAAAGAAAATTCTCTTATGGTGAATTATACAATTAAGATTTTTGAGAAAACACTAAATTTTTTCAAATGAAAAAATAAAAATTTATGACTTTTGCAGTACTTCGCGCAGTTCAGCCCCAGCGATCGTACAGTTCAATCCTGTGACTTTTTCAAATTATGAAAAAAAGTTTTTTTAATTAATGCGCTGTTCAAGTCACTATATTTTGACTCAAAAATAATGAAGAAATTTTTTAAAAACCAAAATCTATTTCTTTAATTTAAGAAGAGGCAAAAATTGCTGAAAATAAACAGTACAGTTCAGCCCCTTTCTCCCCAACTAATAATTTTTTTATTACATAAAAATTTTAATAGGGTCTACTCTTACAAAACCTATCACACTGCTGATTTGATGTTGGTAGCTTTTATTGTTACTAAGAAATAAAATTAATAAAACATTCTTTAAAAGCTTACTAGAGCTAAAATTTAAAAACTCTTATCTCTTTAAAACTAATTTTATTTATAACTTAAAAACTAGTTGAAAAATCTTCTTTGTGCAACTTTTAGCGTGCGCAAAAGAGTACCTACTGTTTCGCACGGTATTTCTTTTGCGCACGATGAAATTGCAAAAAATAATATTTGCAACTCGGACGCAAGTTTTCTTCTCTCGTGTAATCTTCCCGCCCGCACTCATCCTCGCTTCCGCTAACGACTCGTGAGCACCGATCACCATTCGTGCCTATTACATGCACTCGTAGGATCGTGCCTGCACACTCGCTTAAGTTCACTCATGCATGGTGATCACAACTCGTGCGGGAAAGACGTCTTTTATGCCCTTGTTACTTTGCTAACAATAAATATTGCAGTTTTGTATTATAGTGTTGTAAAATTAGCCTAAAAAATGAAAGAATAACCGCAAAAAACTATCTAGATTTCACGTGGTATTAAGCAGGTAATGTAAACACTAGAGTCAGAATTCAATTTTTCTCCAAAAATTTTATAAGCATTGACACAGTACAAACTAACCAACAATAGATTATGAGCTTTTATGTAACGTAATAAGTAAAGACGTAAGTTAAATGACAATGAATTTGATGATGTCAGTCTTATTTTTTTTTTTCTTTTTTGATAATACCACGTGTGTAAAATTTATATCAACTATAAAATTTGTATTTGAAAAAACTAAAATTTTATAGTCATATGTTCAAAATATTTCTATTTTATTTTTAATGTAAATTATTTGATTTAAAGAATTTAATTTCTTCCTTTATTAAAAATAAGAATTATTCTATTCTTAGTTCGTTAAATGATTTAGAACCTTATCTTTATTAGATAAATTTGAATTTTAATATCAGATCAATTTACGAAAAGATCAAATAAGGAATAGTTTTGGATTTGATTTTATGTCAAAGGGGAGATAATGTTCTTATATTGTGTTTCAAGGCACCCCTTTATGACACAGTATGTCCTATTTTTTGTCCTATAGGGATATTATGTAGAGCGAAATGTGACAATATTTTCTGGCCCAAAAAAAATTGCTTGATTTTTAATAAAATAAAAAATTAGAACATAAGAACTTTTTTTTTTAATTTTATATTAAATTATTATTTTTAGAAGTTAAATTATAAATTTTAATATAATTATATATAAAAATAGGCCATTGTCTGAGCAGGAATAAAATATCTCACGCATCTCAGACAGAAGTGGTATTAGTTTCTCGAATATTACTGACCTCGTATCGCTGGTGTAGTAAACTTCATTTTTGAGAATAATAATAGCCCACTTCTGTCTCTTGGTGTGTATAATATCCTATTTATGTATTTATTTATTTATTTATTAATGAAAAAAAGATTACATAAAATTACGTGGATGTACAAAGTACGCAAAATTACACAATTCCAGCAGATATATAAACAAGGTTATCTGTTTGTGGGAAAAATTTGAATAATGTTTCAGTGCCAAAAAGTAATTAAATAGTATTATTATTATTGTTATTATTTAAGTGTATATTCTTCTTTTTTATTACTTGCTTTATATGTATATTACATGATGAACTTCTATTTTATTTATTCATACTGTTGATTGTTATTCTTGAAATAAACTATTAGTTTAAAAATCTACTTAGATATATCTCAATGTTACATTCAAACACCATGACTCTTGTATCCTGATAAAAAAAAAATATATGTTAATTATTTTTCATAAAAATAAAATGTTTTTGAAACAGCGTGCGAGAAGATTGTTTTCTTATATTAAGTTGGTATTCTGGCTGTAAAGCATACGTTTTTTAAAAGCTCTTAGCGACGTACTTAATAGTATTTTTCAACTCGTGTGGGTAAGTCAGTTTTTTAGCGTTGAGAAGGTTTGCCTCAACGCTAAAAAATGACTTTCCCTCCAGGGTCGAACAATATTTTATTTCCAGAGAGCCTAAAAATCATTTCCAAGTTGCGATTTTTAGGCTCGAGGGAATAAATAGTATTTTTCGCAGCAAAAGCGAGAAGCAGATATTTTTTATTGAGCATGAAAGTTTTCGCTAGATCGTAGCGAGGGTGGCAATCACACTTTATATACTTTATGCACGTCTCTGAGCTTTATACTCAGAATACGCACTTAAGAAGATGATCTTCTCGCACGCCGTTTCAAAAAAGTTTTTTTAATTAATACATCATAGAAAATATAATACTTGTGACGCTCGACAATTATAAAAAAAAAATATAAAAATTATATTTGCTATGATATATTAATTAAAATAAAAACCACTATTAACTGCATTAGCAGAAAGCTTCTTCTAAAAAGTTTGAAAAACCATCGATATTGTTTACAATTTCATTATTGATTGATCAGTGATCGAAAAACATTGCAATAAAATCAAGAGCACTGGTCATCTGCCAAGTCAATGTTATACTCTTTAAAGTGTTATCTTTGAAAAAGCAAAATTATGAGATTCTATTTGAATATAGTAAAAACTGATAAACATTTAAAATTTAAAAACGTGTATATGATATTTCAAGTTACACGCGAATTTAATAATTAAATAGCGAAAAAAAATTAGAAATTGTATTGAACATTCTAAACAAATGATGTTTATAACTTGTATATTAATAAATGTTGTAATTTAAAATAATAAGTTGTATACTCACGAAGCAAATATGAGAAGACTTTCCACGTCATATTTTGTCCAAAAAAATGATTTAGTGTCAACTCTTGATTTATACATAATTGTACCAAAGTCCTCAGATTGTAATGTATCATCATGTTTCATGCCAAGACTAAAAATAAATTCGTACCTATTTAAATTGACTGATAATCGGTAAGGTAAAGCAGCCTCGTACATGGACATGAGACCGCAAAATTGAAAAATTAAAACATGTAAAAATTTTGTTTATAATTAAGTATTACCCGATTCATCAACACGTAAGTAAATTGAAAATTTAAATAATAAGCTACTAATTATTATTTAACATTCAACATTATTATGGATCATAGGTATCAAATTTTACATCTTACCTGTGTCCAAGTTCATGGACAGCTGTACGTATTCCAATAAAATGAGCATTATCTTTCACATAAGTAACGTTTTTTGTACATATCTTACCAAAAGTCGTCGATCCTACAAAATTTGAATATTTATTATGAAATAATATTATGTTATGATATACGTAAATTTATAAAATGGCTAACGAAATATTAACAAAAGGAAAACATTGGAACTGACTAGGAGACTATCAGGTATGCGGGTCATGGATTTTGATTAAAATTGGTATACCGGGTCCTTTTGCCATAATATAAAAGAATCCCAAATCCTAAGGTCCAACGCCTTTTTGTTTTTGAGATATATCTATCATCAAAACTTAGAATTAAGCATTGCTTTGTATATCTATACATATGAAAAACAATATATAGATATAGAAAACAATGCTAAATTCTAAGCTTTGACGATAGATATATCTCAAAAACCAAAAGGCGTTGGATCTTAGGACTTGGGATTCTTTCATATTATGGCAAAAAGACCAAGTTTCATCAAAATCCATGACCCGCATACCCGATAGTCTCCTTGTGAGTAAGTTTAACTTCGTTAATTTGAGGATTATGTTTGATCGGAAACAGTCAAAACTTGAGGTCTTGTTGCAATTTTCGCAAGGAGTTTATTTTTACTAGAGGTGTGCGAGAATCCGAATTTTCGAGTACTCGACTCGTCAAGATTTTCGGATTTTTTTCTAGTTATTTAACTTTTTCGAGTTGCTCGAGAGATTAGAATGGTCGAGCCACTCGAAAAATTCGAGCTACTCGGCTTCGTCAAGCCGAGTAACTCAAAAAGACTCTGCTCGATGAGTATTCGAGGAATCGAGCACTCGGCTCAAACTCGGTCAAAAAACTCGACGAGTCAAGTACTCGGAAATTTGAGTACTCGCACACCCCTAAACCCTAGGTATGTAATGTACTATTTTTATCGTTAGTTAAAGATTTTTTAGTATCCATCAATTATTTATAGAAATACATTTTATAAAATAATGTGTTTTATCAAAAAATTTCAATCGCAAACAATATTATTTACTACAGAATAAGCATTATAAATATTAATACCTACAATATATTAAATATATTGAAATACCTGCAATCGGAATATTATTTATAACTCCTGTATAACTAAAAAGATAGTCAATATTAATTTAAATAAGTTGTTTTTATAATGAAAAAAAATTATTCTAGTAATAATAATATTTACTTAGTCATTATGATCACTTTATCAAAATTTGAAAAATTTTCATCCACACTAAATTTTTTAAATATGTTGGGACCTTTGTTAAAAAAATATTTTATGCTGACTAAATCTTTGAAATTTTTTTCAAAAATGTTTTCCAATGGATTCTGAAAACAACAATTAATATTTATTCAATTTTTATAAAAACTATTAATACGTATTTTTTTATATAAATTTATATTACTTGAGCTATGATGATTCCCTCAACTGTAATTTTGACTTGAGGGAACGTAATTTCTCTGAATTTTAATTGCACTGAATTCCAAAAAATTGATAAATATTGTAGTATGTCATCGATATTCCCTCTGAATTTTCTAGGTAGCGTAATTATAAATATTAACAAATTTAATTTTCAAATGAAAAAATAGATATTTTATCAAGCATTTATAATACATGAATTATACTTTAAACTTACTGATATAAAAAATAATCAACAACAACCAAAAGTTTTACGTTCAAAATATCAAAAGGTTTTCTGACTATTTTAAAACGAGTTGAATTTGTTATAAAATCTGCAGCTGAATATATCAAGAAATAAATGAGTAATCTGATAAACGTATATGATACTAATTGTATTCAAATTACCATTATCCTTTGGAAATGTTGCTGCAACTTGGATATTTGTGTGGGCACCAATCATAACAGAGTCGTTATGATTTGTAAGGCTGGCGATATGTATTCTATTAGGATTAGTCTGAATCACTTTTATTTGATTACCTTCTCTGCAGACGCCGTACTAAAATTTTAAATATAAAATAAATTATAAAGTGAAGTAATATATTACACTAATTTTTTGTGAGAAGTTTCTTTAACTGTCCATATCAAGATTACAAAAATTAGATTTATTTAAAACTTCTTCGAGATATCGCGTGGTACCTATAATTTCAATATTTAGAACTAAAATTAAATTAGTTTTCAATACTTGAATTATATAATGCAACTGTGGAAAAATATTTTGTACACACACACACACACACCCACACACACACACACACACACACACACACACACACACACACACACACACACACACACACACATACACACACACACACACATATATATATATATATATATATATATAGGGGAGAGGGGGGCGAGTTGGTCGATTTTTTACATTTTATTATTTTTACGAAATTCTTTAAGGTAAAACAATCTGAAAAATGGACCATTTATTACAAAACTATTCTAGATTAAAATGCATTTTTTTTTTTTCGATTAAAAAAAAATGTTACTGATAGTTTTATGAACAACTGTTTGGTCATCCATTTTTCAGCCAACTCGCCCCGGGTCTCCGCTAACACGTCATTATCATGTGTAGCTAACGCATTGAAACAATTTAATTCATCTTCTGCGCGATTAAATATTGTAAGACATATTCAAATATGAGGTCTATACTTCATTGCTCTAAAGTGTTTGTCCGATTGCGATAGGTCGTTTTAGTAAAAAGTTATAAGCGTTTGGCTAACTCACCCCCCTCTCTCCTACTATTAGCTGCAATTATTAAGAATCTATATCCAATAATAAGTTTTTAAAAAAATTTCTATTTCTATTGTCAAAATAGATATTTACGAGATTCCCGAAGGGGCGCTTGAGGTGAGCACACGTGCCAACGGACTGCTATTTTTATTAGTGAAGTTGAGTGCTTTTGAAATTAGCCAGGACATTTCTAGATTCATTTATTTAAGGTATTGATACCTGTGCAACTAGATATTTACAAAATCTCCACACCCAGTGCCTCGAGTTGCCTGTAACTCATCAATTTAATACCTGCTATTTTCGAGGTTAAGTTTAAGGTTAGACCGCAGAAGTTTCGTGAACCATACAGCACACAACGTGCGTATTCCAGACGAAGTTACCAACAAATCACCAAGATGCCTCCAAAACCAAACATTAGTAACAAAAATAACTCAACTTGGACAATCGACCAACATCTCTTAAGATCCACCGCTAATAGAGACAAAAGCAACTCAAAAGAATCAAAAGAAACAAATACCAATCAATCTCAACCGACTAAATCATCTAACAACAGTACCTCACCTCAAGCCCTTCAGTCACCCAATGGACCCCAAAAGACTGATCCTAAAATCAACACAGCAGCTAATCCAGATCAATTACTTCAAGAAATTTTGTCTAAAATTAATATTCAAGCTAATAACTTTAAAACAATGTCTAGCAGCATTAATGTAATGTCTAATGACATTAATACAATAGCTAAAGACTTGGCTGATGTTAAAAACCAACTGGCTAACGTCAAATCTACAGTAAAGGACATTGTGGCTGACGAAATGGCCTCTAGAGATTTACTATGGGGAATAGACAAAAAAATGCTACTCAAGAAGATCCAAGCTTTGGAGGAAAGAGAAGAGACCAGACGTATTCAAGAAAAAAAGTGCAATATCTTAATTTTTGGCCTGCAAGTGTCTTCAAATAAATATTCTGATGAAATAAGAGATTTTGTAAAAAACAAACTTGGTGCTAATGTGCCTATAGTCTCAGTCACCAAAATTACCTCAGAAAAAGGAGATTTCTTTATAGTAAAATTTGACTGCTTTGCCAGCAAACAAGAGGCAATGTCGAATAAAAACAAACTGTTTAAGTCCAATGTCTATATCACCAATGATTACACAGAGAAGGAGAAGGAGATTCAGAATCAGCTTAAAGAAATGGCAAATGAGGCTAAAAATGAGGGAAAAAGCGCCAAGATTGGGTACAAGAAAATTACCATCGATGGAGTTACCAAGAACTGGAAAGACCTAAACCTTTTTCGTGACTCAAACAAGAACGGCTCCAAGAGCGAATAAAGCCCAGCTCCACTCTCTACAAATGGATACCTCCGCAGAACAAGAACAAGACCATCATAAAAATAACAATAACTTACATAACTATATACTTGATTTTGTCTCACTCACTTCTAATGTAGATTCCTCAAACATACAAAGCAATGAACATTCAATTTTTTCTAATCAAATTACTACATTCTCTAAGATCACAAACCCTCCAAGTATTAAACCCAATAAAGTCAATTCAAACTTTGTATGTTTTTGGAACTTGCATGGAATTGCAAATTTATTTAATCTAACGGATGATGACTTTAGCACTAGCTTATCTAATTGCGCGGTTTTCTGTTTTTCAGAGTCTTGGCTTTGTGATGGAGTGGTGGGCTTACCAGCTTATTTAACCAAATTTCAAGTGTTTACGTCACCTGCTATAAAAAGTAAGGCAAAGGGTAGAGCGAGTGGGGGATTGGGCATTTTGGCAAACCCCACGCTGACCAAAACCACTGTTATGTTACACTCTAGTCCATCAGCCCTAGCAATTAGTTGCACAATTGAAAATACCAAGTTTATAATAGTAAATGTCTATCTTAGAAATGATTTCTTTTACGAAGACCTTGATGCACTAGATTCCCTTTTACAAAATCTTATGACTGGTTTCGATGGCGCAATGATTATTGGCGGCGATTTTAATTCGAGAATTGGTGACATGAATCAAATCGATGAAGAACTGGTGACTGACACCGCATTTTCAGCTACACGACTTTCACTGGACAACACAATCAATAGGCAGGGAAGATCTCTCACTGACGTTCTCGGCAATCTAGGTTTCGTAGCCTTAAATGGAAGAAGTGCGTCAGACCCAATGGGAAATTTCACCTTTCTCAGTCAAAATGGATCCTCTGTTATTGATTACGTATGGACCAATTTTAATGGCCTATCCTTGTTGTCTGATTTCTCCATTATAAATGCCGGACTCTCGGACCATCTTCCCATCTGCGTATACACCAAATCCGAAATCTTGCTTAATGATCCACAAAGCCATAAACATCACACTTGGAAGTTACGCTGGGATCCCAATAAAATAGAGGATTACAGAAGAATACTTACGGATGAAATAAGTCCACCACCTAATTTCGAAGATCTAGAACCCAATGTTCTATCGCAAACGTTTCTTTCCTCTATCAAATCCACTGCCAAACGCTTAAATATGCATAGAAAAATAGTGGATCCCACAACTTCAATACTCAAAAGAAAAAATGCTTGGTATGACAAAAACTGTCATTTGGCTGCAACATCCATGAATAAACATTATAGACGCTGGAATAACACCAAAATCAACAAACATAAAATAGATTATCTAGAATCGAAAAAAACATACAAAAATCTATATAAAAAGAAAAAGAAAGAACACTACGCATCAATACAGCTTCGCCTAGCTGCTTGTAACAAACCCAGAAGTTTTTGGGATGTTGTAAGCAAGATAAGAATAAAAAAAAATGAACCAGTCTCAATTCCTCGCTCAGAAGTCGAGAAATTCTATCAAGATATTTATCCCCCCAGATTAAAATCCACACGACTGTATTGCGACGCAAGACATCCTCGACTTGATGCTGAATTCACTTTCAACGAAATTCTTGAAGTCTTACGTAACATCAAACTCAATAAGGCGTCGGGACCTGACGAAATCAGCAATGCATTTTACCAGAAATTACCCCCAGATTGGTTTCCTCTTTTGACAACATTGTTTAATAAAGTATTCGAGTCAGGGATTATTCCAGACAATTGGAGCGATTCAGAGATAACTCTTCTGTTTAAAAAGGGAGACAAGAACAATATGTTAAACTACAGAGGCATTGCCCTAATTAACTGTATTCAAAAGATATTCACCTCACTACTTTCTAATCGACTTTCCAACTGGTGTGAAGATAACGAGATACTCCCTGAATGCCAATCAGGTTTTAGGAAAAATAGATCGTGCGAAGATAATATTTTTACTCTCCAAGGTAGAATCGCTTCTAATCTTTCAACTCCAAAAGGCAAACTTTATGTTGCCTTTGTTGATTTTTGCAGAGCTTTCGACTCTGTCCCACATGACATCCTATGGCAATCAATGTATGATGCTGGAGTGAGTAGCAAAATCATTAAAGTTGTCCAAAGCATATACGGCAAAGCTTCTTCGAGTGTCAAATTAAATAGCTTTGAAAAAACGAAGAAAATTGAAGTGACACAAGGGGTGCTCCAAGGAGACTCTTTAAGCCCATTATTGTTCTCAATATACCTCCACGACATTTTAGACTTCTTTAAAGCTGAAGGTTTCTCAAATATAGAAAAAAACATGGACATCTTACTTTTTGCTGATGATTTAACCATCATAGCTAACAGTGCCGTAGATCTTCAAAAAAAACTAGATGCTCTAGCAAAATACTGTAAACTCAAAAAGCTCGTAGTCAATATTGAAAAAACAAACATCGTTATTTTTAAAAACTCAGGAAAATTCAAAACTTCGCGCCCTTTTAGATTCGATGGCAAGATTTTAAAAATAGTTAAAAAATATACGTACTTAGGAGTCATTTTCTCTTCCTCTGGATCATTCAGACCTGCAGCTTTACACGCTCTTTCCAAAGGTAAAACGGCCTTAGGTGTGGTTTTCCAAATTTTAAGTAAAGGTAAATGCAACAATCTATGCTCAGCAGTTAAGCTATTTCAAGCTATTGCAGCTTCAACCACTCTATATGGCTCTGGAGTATGGGGGCTCCTCCACTTAGACTGTTTGGAATCTCTTCAAACTTCCTTTTTTAAGCGACTACTTTCTTTACCACGTTCCACCCCAGGATACTTGCTTCGGCTAGAAATGGGAGCTGTCCGACTTGAGAAACAAGTAATATTAAGAGCACTTAAATTCTATGCTAAACTACTAATTATGCCTTCTTCACGGTATCCTAAAAAGACACTTGAGAATTTGAAAAAACTTCATGGGGAAACTCACAATAAACTAAAACTGAACTGGTTCTCCCAGCTCTCAGCCCTGCTCCAAAAATTAGAACATGACTACCTTTCTAAAACTGAAGATCCAGACACGGTGATACAAGCCCTCTCAACGATTTGCGGAGCATCTTCCTCTTGGAGTTTCGATTGCGATAAGACTCGAGCTCTGAATTCTTCTTTTAGCCCAACTTACAAAGTCATCAAAAATTTAGGTCAATTAATTGTACAGCCCTATCTCGCTCTACCTTTACCCTTATCGTTCCTTAGAACATTTGCAGCTTGCAGGCTGGCAGGAAAATTTACTTTAAGTTTCAATTATAACAAAATCTTCTATGCTATTAATCCGCAGAAACCTTGCCCTATGTGTAACTCTCAAAAAAGTGAAGATTTTAATCATATCTTAACTGTTTGTCCGGCCTATGACTTACATAGATCAAAAATACTAAATAACAGAGGGCTTTTTGATTTACTAAATAGTAATGAAAAAGATACGATAAGGGCAATTTATATATACTTTTCTACGATACTTAAACTTAGATCTTTAGTGGTAGATCCAGACTAATTTAAATTTTAGCATTAATATTAATTATAATACTTGTTTTAATCCTGATACAAGCTCCACCACTCCATCCAAACGCAGGACCAAAGATTAAATTATATCAGTATCAATCTATCAAAATATAATTGTTCTTTCAAATAGATCTTATTAAGTTCTACTATTATTAACATTATGGCAATCTTAATCATAAGTTCTATCATTAGTAATCTAGAAAATTATAATATAATCAAATTTCAACAAACAAAACATGTATTTTAAACTAACTTATTTGTTTCTCTCTACTTCGCCTACATTGTTAACTTTATTTTAAATTATCAGAAACTGTATCATATTTTTTGTTTCATAATATGTAATAAATGTCAAATTTGTATTGAGGCCAAGCTTCACACACAAATGATGAATAAATAATAATAAATAATAATAATAAAATAGATATTTACTGTACCACAAAGTAATCTTTTACATACTCAAAACGATGCGTAAAATTCAATTTTACGCATCGGAATTAAAAGAGAAAGATTTTTCTTGCTTTTTAAAATGATATTTTAAAAGTTGCGAAACGATATTGATACTTTTATTCTATTACTTACGTAGTCATTGCGATAATTTCTCATTGAAGAAAACAGTACTGCTTTCATATTAAAATTTTCGTAGAACTTGCCGTTAAGGTACCTGTGTGTCTATAGAACCAGAAAATTAATAATAATTAATCAAAACAATCAGTGATTTCAAATGAAATAAAAAATTATTAAAACAAAAAAAGTATTACATTATTAACTCTTGTATACTGAAATATATTATTCTGAATAGATTTAGTAGTCCATACAAGTAAATTTGGGGGTATTACATTATGTTCTAAAAGTTGAATTTCAAAGTTAATATGTTCACCGTCCACAAAAAATTGAACTAAACGTGTTTCTCTTTTTGATCGATGAGATGGAATATGATCTGCCAATTCATTTAGTTTGTAGGTTGGTACTAAAATATTTTTTTATATGCATATAAAATACGTAATAAGATCTTAAAAACTATAGTAATTATTTTAATTAAGTATAATTACGTTTTTTTAAGTCTGGTCCAAATTTTTCATGAGAATTTGGTGGCGATAAATGACTTTGATTCTATTAAAAAAGAATTATTTTGGATTATTTTACTTAAAAAATAAATTTTAATTGTCTTATTAAAAGAAAAACAATATTTATTATTACTGAAAAATTACTTTTATTAAATAAAATTTCAAAAACGTCAAGTGCTGTAGAACAAGAATGTTAAAATGCAAGATTCTAAAACCTTGGGTTTTTTTTAAAAATCTTTTTTTAATTATGGGACGTTAAATTTATGTAAATAAATAATAATAATAATAGCTTTTACAAATAATTTGAACAATATTTTACCACATTTTTTTGAAAATTCAACTGCGAAGTATTACAGAAACACAGCGCAAACAATAAGAAAAGACACAGCATTTTTATCGTAAAACACACAATCAATAGTTTACGATACTTGCCTGCTTTTATATATATAATCGCAAGGTTACTTAATTTTATTCTTTTCAGATTATCATATGTGAGATTTTATTTTATTTTAAGATGAGAATTTTGAAAATTTTGAATATTTTTCAAAGTCAAATATATTTTATGAAAAAATTGAGCTTATTAGTCTTTGTCAAGTTTATCGAAAGAAATTAATCATTTTTTTATTTGCGATACGTAGAAATACACAGGATAAATTGGTTAAAAAGTTACGAACTTTAACATTTATAAAGGTTTAACTGGAGGAAATTTCAGTTTGAATTTTTATTTACTTATTGAGTTAGGTACAGATTACATAACATTTTACCTGATAATTCGAGAATGTAAATCACTGTACAAATTCTTTTTCCTTCGATACTTGATTGACATTATGATTTTTATTATCTAACCTTAATTAGCAAAGCAGATTTTGAAAGTCTGGGTACGCTCGCTTGTAAAACTGTGCCAAGTAGAATCGCAATGTACTTTATTAATTTGTTATAATTAATATTTTATTATGATCTGGGTTGTAGTACATACTAACAATAATTTGAACAATAAAATTATTTACAGTAGAAAACTATTGTTGGATATTTGCAGAAAGCTTTCTCAAGTAAAAATTCAAATTTAAATATATTTTTTAAAAATATAAATATAAGTTGTTTTTAAAAAAAAAAAAAATTATAATATAAGAATTTTGACACTACTATTGATTTGAAAACTTTTTTCGTGTATCTACTTTAATTTGGTAAGAAAATAAATTTTACAATTTTTACTTGATTTTTTTCTTTATTCTTTTATCGTGATTATGTGTATTTTGAATACAATTTAAAAAAAAAAAATTGAATATTTTACCTGTGTTGGAACAAAATTAATTTTTTGAAACTTACTTATCAGGTTACCTACATCTTTATTTCGTTTATTAATTTTAAAATTATAATATCTCTGCTCAATTCGTTAATTTGTTCATGCATACAAAACACTTTGAAACACGTTAAATCTCAAGTTTCCCAACGTTCAATAACAATTTGTTAAAGAATCGAAATACATAGTCTGGTGAAGCTTTGAAGAATCCTCGCTAATTAATAGATTTATATATTAGAGTTTATTTATAGAAAAGAAATGCTGTTACAAGCTAGGCATTATAATCTTACTCCACTTTCCCCCGTAAAACTTCCAAGCCAAGCTGAGCTATTCCTCACCTAAATAGCATTCGTACAATTTTATGTATATTCAAAGAGCAAAAAGAAAAAATATAGAACAAACTCGTTTTCTTCCTTGCGTGTGCGTCGCCTATGTGTTTCCGCATAAGGCTAACTTGTGAATTTTATTCGCACGCACTATTCCGCTATTTGAAAGTTATAGTCGTATAGACTGTCTATATAATTGTGAACTTGACATTTTTCTATCCTGATAGCAATAAAACCCTTAGCAATGTACCGACTATGTAATACGTAATATTTAAAATTTTCATCCCGGATATCCATCATGTGAATATCTGTTAAGTAATCCGATTAGTCTAGTATTAATCGATCGAGATCTCGATGCAAAAAAAGTTGGACAAAAAAACTTGTACATTTCTCTCTGGCTATGTAGGTCACGATTCTCGGATGAGAAAGAGAAGATCGGTGATGTAGGAAAAAAAAGGGGGCGGGAGGAAAAGTAAAACGTTAATTGATAGCTCGTGTATATAGCAAAGAGGAAAGCTTGTTTAGTACACGAATACGGTAAGTTGCTACGGAAATAATTTACCAATGTACGTGATTGGTTTTTGCTTACGCGTTGTGTCTATAGGCATGTAGATGCTTGTAGTTTTTTTTAAATTTTATATCTCCTTGTAGTCCTTTTCAATATAAATCAGTGAAGTATAAATAAAGCATAAGCCAACGTTGTGACTTCTATATAGAAAGTCTTAAGCGCATCATAGTATATTGTTAGTATATTGGTAAGATAAATAATAAATTTAAAAATATTTCAACTTTTGATTGGTAAGATATACATAGCAACATACTCGTTACACAAAATGTAAAAGTTTGGTAGATATATTCATTAACTCAATCAAAATTTGCAACCAATCAAAAATAATGATAAATTTTACATATTGTTTTAAATATGGATAAATCATGTTGAAATTATCATTATATTTATTTTATTGCAACTTTCAAATGACTTCATACATTATTAATATATAACCTATTAAATTAAAGGTGATTTCCATAGCTTCTATAATAAACTCTGAAAGCTCATTTATTAGAAAAATTATTTCTTGTACAGCAGAAAGAAGCATTGCGTAGCAAAATAATGTCACACATAAAATTCTATATTTCGGAAAAGGTCAATGAGAATGATTTGGTGACATTATTTGTCTTCTTTTATCATTATGGCATTGTATACACCATAAAATTGAAAAAATTGAAAAATTCATAAAATTAGTAGTCAAAAATTTTTTTTAACCAAAATAAGTTCTGAAAAGATTTCATCTTTAAATAAATGTATTAAGGCTATTGTTAATCTAGTTATACAATAATAAACATTTGTTTTTTTATTAGTATATTTCAAAAGTTTATTTAAACTTTTTGTGATTTTTCATCAAATTATTTTTCCACTTGCCGTTAAAATTTAAAAATTTTTCTTTTTATTGGATAGATTAAAAATTTTTACAATGTCTTTGAAACATAAATATCAATGGTTGGTACTAAAATTTTATAAATTGACATATATTAACTTAAGTTACAGTTTTAGAAACAGTAAAATGTGCCAATTTTTTAATTATTTATAATAATTTCATCAAATTATAAGCAAACAAGATGGTTTGAAGGAGTCTATTTCAATAATTCTAGTACCGACCATTGGTATTCATGTTTCAAAGACATTTTCAAAATTTTAAAGCTATCCGATGAGAAGAAAAATTTTAACTTTACGGGAAGTGGAAAAATAATTTGATAAAAAATCACAAAAAATTAAAATAAACTTTTAAACTATATACTGATAGAAAACCGCTGCTAACTGCATTAGCAGAATGCTTTCTCAAAGAATTCTGAAAAACTAAATTGATAATATTTAAAATCTCAATATTTTATTTCTTTATAAG
>JAPYZE010004821.1:0-10024 GCA_030522805.1 Leptomastidea abnormis | reverse complement strand
AAGCATTTAATTTTAAAATTAACACTCATTTATATCAATACGTATTCGTAACAGGTTTGTGTAATAATATGTGTGATTGATTATCGTTTATAGTTATATCTGCATATTAGCTGATTATTTGTTTTGAGATTCTCACGTACAGAATTTTTTTTTTTAATAAAAAAATGTAGGATATTTCTTGAAAAAAATGACAGCTGATATCATTCAAGTAAATTATTATACTAACTTCACGATTAATTTATCAACTTCCTACATAAAAAAAAAATCTGTGACATAAAAAAAAATTATTATGAATTTAAAAATACGTATAGTTTTTTCAAAGTTTTATATTGAAAGTAATAATAAACTTGATTAATTTGCAACTCATTTTACAATTTTTTCTTAAAAAAAAAAAAAATATATATATATATTTTATATAATAAAATCTAATTAATTAATAAAATTTTATGCTTACAGGGCGCTCGAGTCTGGGTACCACATCCAAATAAAGTCTGGGAATGCGCAGTATTACTCGAGGATTACGGGCCCCAAAACAAGCATCTAAATCTAAAAATCGAGGACACAAAGGAAACGCGTAAAATCGAGATAAAAACAGATTCGGATTTACCGCCACTTCGCAACCCGGACATACTGATAGGGGAAAAAAATCTTACCTCCTTGTCGTTCCTTCACGAGCCTGCAGTACTTTACAATCTTCAAGTGCGTTTCCAACGACATAGTATTTACACCTACTGTGGTATCGTTTTGGTAGCTTTCAATCCTTATAATGAGCTACCGATTTATGGTAACGATACGATATGGGCGTATCGAGGACAGGCTATGGGCGATCTCGAGCCTCATATATTTGCTGTGGCAGAAGAGGCTTATACCAAACTCGAAAGGTTAGTGTTTCTTTTTTGTTTTTTTAATTATTCTATAAGACGGAAAATATTATCATATATTGATATTAAGAATTGGATTAGTTTTTATGTAAAAAGGATTATTTTAATGAGTATTACTTGTTTAATCAAGTTTTATTTAAAAAAATTAATCTGATTAGTATAAAATAGAAAAAAATTGAAATTATTTAAAAATATTTTTAAAAACAATAGTCACTTACCGAAATTTTAATTCCCCAACAGAGAAAATCACGACCAATCAATCATCGTATCCGGTGAATCAGGCGCAGGCAAAACCGTCTCAGCAAAATACGCAATGCGTTATTTCGCAACGGTCGGCGGTTCATCCAAAGAAACCCAAGTTGAAAAAAAAGTCCTAGCCTCCTCGCCGATAATGGAAGCGATTGGCAACGCAAAAACAACGCGTAACGACAATTCATCGCGCTTCGGAAAATTCATCGAGATCCAATTCAACAAAAATTACCACATAATCGGTGCAAGCATGAGGACTTACCTGCTCGAAAAATCAAGGGTAGTCTTCCAAGCGAACGACGAGCGGAATTATCACGTGTTCTACCAAATGTGCGCGGCTTCGAAACGATTGCCACACTTGCATCTAGCTGATCCAAGTCAATTTCATTATCTGAACCAAGGCGGTGGGAGTTTGGACATCGAAGGCGTGGACGATCTTGGTTGTTTAAACGAGACCACTAGTGCATTGACGATGCTTGGTTTCACCTCGAGGCAGCAGGACGACATGATGCGTATACTTGCTGCGATATTGCATCTGGGTAACGTTAGTGTCACTAGTAGCTCCGATGGACATGGATCCGCGGATTCCGAGACTTGCTTCATATCGGTAAGTTATGTACATCATATTATGCGCTTGTAATATATATCACGTTTATGATTATGTAGATGAAATAAATTTTGTAATTTTTTACAGCCAGCAGATCGACATCTCCTGATAATGACCGAACTATTGGGTTTGGATCTGTCCCTAATGCGAAAATGGTTGTGCCATCGTAAAATCGTATCCATGCGGGAAACCATTCTGAAACCAATGACGGCGGATCAAGCGCTCGGTGCGCGTGACGCCTTAGCCAAACACATTTACGCGGAACTGTTCGGTTGGATAGTAGCTCACATTAACGCTTCCCTACAATCACCGAGCAAAGCTCAATGTTTCATTGGCGTATTGGATATCTATGGATTTGAAACATTCGATACCAACTCGTTCGAGCAGTTCTGCATTAATTATGCTAATGAGAAGTTGCAACAGCAGTTCAATCAGCACGTTTTTAAATTGGAGCAGGAGGAGTATTTGAAGGAGGAGATCGAATGGACTTTTATTGATTTTTATGATAATCAGCCTTGTATCGATCTTATCGAGACGAAACTTGGGATACTTGATCTTTTGGATGAGGAGTGTCGGGTAAGAGATTGATAAATTTCAAAATGTAATAATATATAATTTATGAAAAAGAAAATAGATTTATTATAAGATTACTATCGATTGTTATACACAGATGCCAAAAGGTTCGGACAGTTCCTGGGCGGAAAAACTGTACGGCAAATGCTCGAAATCGAAACATTTTGGTAAACCGCGTTTTGGCACATCTGCCTTTCTGATTCATCATTTTGCCGATCGGGTGCAGTACGAGACTACGGGCTTCCTGGAGAAGAACCGTGATACCGTTGTGGAGGAGCAGATTGACGTTTTAAGAAACAGTGATGTGAGACAATTTTTATTTTATTTAAAATTAAGACACATATTGTGTATAGGATGGTAAAAATGATTTTTTTTGTTGTTATAGAACGTGCTTCTTAAAAAATTATTTTCCGACGAGGATCCAAAATTGGCAGTGCCAAATACAAGGATCAAAGTATCAGCACAGAAACCAGCTGCCACTCCACCTACAACGAAAAACAAGAAGACAGTAAGTCGAAAAAAAAATGACCTTTAAAAACTAACAACTGAAAATACGACTCATCCATTACATTAACCACAAACTTACAGGTAGGCTCGCAATTCCGAGACTCGCTAAACATGTTGATGTCGACGTTAAACGCAACTACGCCACATTACGTGCGCTGCATCAAACCCAACGATTCAAAGGAATCCTTTGAATATAATCCACATCGAGCCGTACAGCAGCTGAGAGCTTGCGGTGTTTTGGAAACTATCAGGATATCCGCCGCTGGTTTTCCAAGTCAACGTACCTATGCCGATTTCTTTCAACGCTACAGGTGTTTATGCCGATTTAAGGATATCAGACGCGATGATCTTCGGGAGACCTGTCGTAGGATACTCGCTACTTATATTAAGGTATATTTTTCTTTCTTTCTTTTCCTTTTTTTATCTAAAAAATAATCCTCGTTCTGCAATGATACACATATTTTTAGGACAACGACAAATTCAAGTTCGGCAAAACAAAAGTACTATTCCGTGCTGGCCAAGTCGCCTACCTAGAAAAACTCCGTGCAGATCGTCAACGCGACGCCTGTCTAATGATCCAAAAAACAGTCCGTGGTTTCGTGGCAGCCTCCCGTTACCGCAGAATACGTCGCTCGATATTGGGACTGCAAAGACACGCGCGTGGATACTTGGCTCGTAAGAGAGCACAAGCGATACGCGAAAAAAGAGCTGCTACCAAGATACAAGCTTCTGTACGTGGATGGATGTGCAGGAGGAGATTTGTTCGATTGAGAAGGACTGCGTTGGGATTGCAGTGTCATGCGAGGGGATTAATTGCGCGGAGGAAGTTACAGAGAATGAGGGATGAGGCTGCGGTGCTTAAGATACAAAGGTACGTTTGTTTATTGGTTGTTTAGTGTGTATAGATAAAAAATGAATGAGAAATTAATTTTTGGATTTGTTACAGATATGTTAGAGGCTACTTGGTGAGACGAGCTTGCAGACGCAAAGTACGAAATATCGTTATCGTACAATCTTGCGTGCGTAAGTATTTGGCTAAGAAACAATTTAAAAGACTGAAAGCTGAGGCTAGGAGTGTTGAGCATGTCAAGTCACTGAATAAGGGTCTTGAAATGAAGATCATTAATCTGCAGCACAAGATCAACGAGCTGGTGAGATTTTAGTTCTTTCTACTTAATTTACTGCCTTATTTTCGAGTATTAATTGCTTTTGTGCTCGTAGTTTAACTTTTTTTGGCTTTATTTAGATTGTATCGTTTTGTATTAGTTTGCTGCTTATTAATTATTATTATTATTATTATTACTATTATTATTCTTGTCTGTACAATATTTAATTTCTTTCTATCGATCGACTTAACAATGCTTGCTTTTGTAGATGTCTTACTTTATTTTTCTTTACTTTACTTTTTTTTGCTAACTATTGTTTATACAGAAAAAATGTGAAATTTTATCTCGGTTCATCAAATACCAAAATAGTTGTAACAAAAATTTTTTTTCCTTAAATTTTTACTGATACTTAT
This sequence comes from Leptomastidea abnormis, assembly GCA_030522805.1. Taxonomy (NCBI): domain Eukaryota; kingdom Metazoa; phylum Arthropoda; class Insecta; order Hymenoptera; family Encyrtidae; genus Leptomastidea; species Leptomastidea abnormis. The sequence continues at coordinate 5,688 of JAPYZE010004821.1, read as the reverse complement.
GTTCTATATTCTTTTTTGAAACTTACGAATTAGTATTCTTTTAAAAAGTATTATTTTAATTTTTTTTTCCAACTAGTTTTTTTTAAATAACCACTTACTTACTTTATTAGTTGAAAATATTAGTTTTTTAAATAATAACATTTTTTAGATCGTAACAATTTTTTTCATTACTTTGTTATGTAGAATATCATCGGTACTAAAACTTATTAACTATTGTGAATATTTCATAACTACTTGTTAACAATAGATTACTGTACTAACTAATTTATAAAATAATATATAGTATATCATCAAATTTATCATTTTATATCAAATAAAATCTGAAAAGAATCAAATCTCATAAGTAAATCATCAAATCAACATGTTCCATTAAACTTAACTAACCGCATAAAGTAAAGCATGTCAGTTAAATCGACAATCACCTCATTTAAAATCTCAAAAAAAATTCATCATCAAAAATTCGACCGTTTTCACCTCTTTGGTCCACGCTTCGTATAACAAGCGTAAAATAAATAACAAAAAAAAAGGACAAAAAAGAGTTAGATAAATCGGTATCGAAGATAAGGCATGCCTAACCCATCCCCCTTCCCAACTCGAGCATTAAATACCAAAAGCCCTAATAGGAGTGGAAACAACGCTTATGCGTAATGTGCAGGCGAAAGAGAATCAGCATTACAAGGCGCTTCAGCTGGAGATGGGCGAGATGAAAGTAAAACTTGAGGGCTACAAGGCTCTTGAATTGGACAATAAAAAAATCAACGGACTACTCCTGGATAAGGAGAAGGAACTCGACAAGCTACGTAAAATCCTTGAGGAGGAACGTAGTGAGAAATTGGAATTGTCTCAGGTTAGTATATATTATATTAACTATAATAAAATTTGATATGAAATAATTAATCGTAATTCTTTCGTATATTACAGTCACGCGATCAAAAAGCAATAGCCAAAGAAACGGAATACCGTCAGCTACAATCGGATAACGAAAAGCTACGCGGTGAGCTTGCTGTGCTGCAAGAACGTATGAGCAGTACCGATCGTGGCAACGAGGACAATCTTCGCACGCGACTCGAGCGAGAAAAGGACCTGCTTCTCTACGATCAGGATCAGGATCGAGGTGCTTATCAGCGTCTGCTCAAGGAGTTCCACGAGCTGGAGCAGCGAGCAGAGATGCTGGAGCAGAAACTTGCAATCCACGTGCCTGGACACTCGCGATCTTTGAGCAACGCTTCGTCGAGTGGTAGCGGTGGACAGAATGCGGTTACCGAGCTTGCGCCGGATAATGAGAATATCGTGAGTATAACGTTATCAAATGTATTATTATTTTTTTTTAAGTAATGAATAATTCATTTATTACGATTTAATCGACAGGACTTTGGCTACGGTTCAGTAAGATCCACCGCTTCATCAAGTACAGCCTACTCTCGTGTCGAAACAATAGACTGGAATCAACAGCAACCATCACCAGCACCACGTCTGGAACCAAGACCGCGATCCGACAGTCCAGCTGAAACTGGAAAATTAAATGGTACCACCAGTCATCCACCAGCTGATATTAGCCTGGTACTCAAATTACAGACGAAGCTGAAAGACGTGGAAAAGGAGAATGGAAGGTTGATAAGGATGCTGGAGGATCTTGAACGTGATGGGCTGGAAGATGTCAAGACTGAAGATGCGTTTAGGGTATGGTTTCATAATAGGATGTACTTTTTGTGCTATATTAATATAATAATGCATGTACATAACAATTATTTTCTTAATGCATGTTACTAATATACTATACTTCTGGATTTTGGAGATTATTTTTAGAGAAGTGGATTTATAACGTGTGTGGAATAAAAAACGTCAGCATGATGATATAATTGACGACGGATAAATATTTTCTTTGTCTTTTTATTTGTTATATCTAAGATTTTTTTTTGAGTGACGAAACATTAATATTGTCAGCATTAGTCGTTGAAACAGTTGCAGGAATTGGAGATGGAGAACGCGCAGCTCAAACGAGATTTGGGCACTTTAAGAAAGAGCGTGGTTGAAGCTGATTCGACTACTGCGCCAAAGACACTAATAGGTAAAAAAATATTTTTCTTCATTTTTATAAATAATTGACTAAATTTTTAAAATGTATGCCTCTTCTGAAATTAAATTAAATTTTACAGAGCAATTCGAGGCGCTGCAAGAAGAGCTCGAACGCAGGCGCGAGGAGTGTATTCAACTGCACAGCGTGTTAGCCGACAATACGCGACGTATGAAAAATCTTGGTAACAATTACGGACGAGACGTTGATATTGTTAATGAGGACGGTGAGCTTGTGCTTGCATTCGAAGCTCAGAAACAGATCAACAGGTGAGATGTTATAATATTATAAAAAAAATTATCGCGGCTTTTAATTTATTTAATTTTTATTCAAATGAAATGAAAATTTTTTTGAATATAGATTTGAAAAGATATAGCACGTTTAATTTAATTTTTGCGTTTTGTTTAATGTCCGCACGTCTTATTTTCTTCCAATACCTTGTTAACGTTAGATCAAACCAAGTAAACAAGTTTTCAAAAGTGTAAGTTTTATTTACTTTGTTATTTATATAGCTCGATTGACTTGCAATTGTAGAAATTCATGATGATCGTTCGAAAAAAAAATTAAAAAAAAAGAAAAATTATTTGTGACGATTGATTTATAAATATATTGATGAGACGTAGCTTTATGATTCAACAACAAGCTTACTTTTCCAAAATCGATTTATTATTGTATTTATTATTATTTTCGAAAAAGGTTATTTCGATCTAACGCTAGCTTTTCATTTAAATACCATAACAGTACAGTAACAGTAAGAGACAGTCGCTTGTACACATTTATATAGTTTATCATCGCAACCTCAAAGTAAACACTTAAATTTACTTTTACTTTTACATGGAATTTCAAATAATATGTTATCTTATACATACTCGATACATTTATTATTTTTCTGGCTAATAATTGAAAAACTTATTCTACCTGGCTGCAGACAATTGGAGGACGAGTTGCAAGGAAAAGAACGTAAATGGAAATCCCAAAGAGAGGAATGGTGCGCGGAAATTGACAGGCTACAAGAGGAAATACAACGACAGCAGAAAATATTGTCGGTCAATTTGAGCAAGTCACCGCAGACGCAAACCGAAGTATTCATGCAGTACGAGATTACCAGATTGGCCTCGGAAAATTTGGTAACTATTTGATTAATATTTTTTTTATTAGTTATTAATTTATATATTTTACTAAAATTATTTATCATGAAAATAATTGTTCTTTTTTCAGGAACTCCAAGAGAAATTCGACAAGGCGTCGGAGGAATGCAGGAGATTCAAAAGACAAATAAAAATGTTGCAGAAGCGTCTTGCAGATGCAGGATGTAAGTTTTACTATTTTAGAAAAATTTTTAAGTTTGAATTTTATTACCAATGTTAGAGCATGAATAATATAACGTAAAAATATATTATATAAATTAACGTATAGATATATAGTATAAATTAAATTTTTTGTTTAATTAACAAACGCGTAAAATTGATGTGCAATACTTATGTAGATGTGTATTAAAAAAAAAAAATCTGATTTCACATATATATTATAATTTCAAAATGCTAACATGTAATAGTGGAGGTAATGAAATTGGAAGCCGAGTATAGACCACAAACTCTACCTCGCGCAAGCAAACGCACTAACGGTGAGAATATTAACACCGAAAAATACAATAAAATTCTCATGTCATGTTTATCATTCAACGTGCACATAAATCGTCGTCGTCAAAAATCATAAAAATCAATACCTTTCTCACCAAAAAAAAAAGAAATAAAAAATTCAATAATCTATATATCAGCATTATCACAATAAACATAAAAATTCAAAATTTAATTAACCCTTATATTGTTGAAATTTTCATCACAGTACCAGAGAGCGCAGACTCAAGCTGCGATTACGGCGTTGTCTCAACGACAACTCACTCATCAGCGGAAAGCAACGGCATCATGCCAGCTGTACGTAAGAAAGAGCGCGACTACGAGGGCATGTTCGAATTCCGGAAGGAAGAAATAAATCTGATAATGCGAAATCTTGTGATCGGTAAGTAACCCAACAGGAATAGGAATACCTGCTTATTCAAAATTTAAATCGAAAATTTAATCCTTTTCTTTTCAATTTTATCTTTGCACAGAGCTGAATCCACGAGTGGCAATAACACTATTACCCGGTCTACCAGCTTACATCCTATTCATGTGCATCAGACACACGGATTTCATAAACGACGATGACAAAGTACGCGCTTTATTGACCGCCTATCTGAACACGGTCAAACGCGTAGTCAAGCGCAGGGATGATTTCGAGTCGAGTGTCTTGTGGTTGAGTAATACCCTAAGGCTACTGCATAACATGAAACAGTACTCTGGTGATAAACCTTTCCAAATTGGTAAGTTTTTTTTTTGTAAATGTATATGATGATGATGATAAAAATAAGGAGATATGTTTTTGATAACAATCCTTTTTTTAAATAGAAAACACACCACGTCAAAACGAGCAATGCCTACGCAACTTCGATCTCGGCGAATACCGAGTAGTCCTAAGCAACGTAGCTCTTTGGATCTTCAACAACATAATAACCCATTTGAAAGAGCGTGTACAGCCATTAACAGTACCAGCATTGCTCGAGCACGAAGCCATAGCTGGCTTGGACACCAATAATTCCAAACGATCTCGGACGAATAATACCGATAACCAGGAGAGCAGCGAATTCACTCAGCAGAAATTGAATAAATTATTGGACGAATTGAAATCCGTGCATAAACAGCTTCAATATCACGGTGTCGATCACGAGATCAACGCTCAGTTGTTCAAACAGCTGTTTTACTTTATGTGCGCGAGTGCGCTTAATAATTTGTTGCTACGCAATGAGTTGTGCCATTGGACCAAGGGTATGCAGATTAGGTAAGTTAAAATTGGAAATAATTAATATAATACATTAAAGAGTTTCAAATTGATAATTTTATGTATACATATGTGTGTACAGGTACAATCTGAGCCATCTTGAACAATGGGCAAGGGATGAACAACTTTACATTGCTACCGAGCCACTTCAACCGATCATACAAGCTGCCCAACTGTTACAAGCTCGTAAACAGGACGAGGACGTGGATTCGGTCTGCGAGATGTGCAACAAACTCAGTGCTAATCAGATTGTTAAGATACTTAATCTTTATACACCCGCTGATGAGTTTGAGACGAGGGTACCCGTTACTTTTATACGCAAGGTTCAAACGAAGTTACAGGAACGTGGAGAGAATCATGAACAGGTGAGGAATTATGATAAATAATCAATTATTGATTTGGTAAAAAAAAATAGAAATTAAGTGATAGGGATGGATTTTATAAGAGTCGCGTGTTATTTTTGGTATTTTTATCGTTTAAAAAATTGTTTTTTTTTAATAATTTTGAATTTAAAAATTCTATTTTATTTTAAATTAGTTTTAATAACACATTCTAAAAACTTTTCTATTAAAATAAAAAAAAACAACAAATTTTTACGATTAACTCGAAAAAAAAAATTAAAATTACATTATATATTATTTATATATGGTCTATTATCAAAATTATGGCAACCTTTTGGTCATAATTTGGCCCCACTGTAAAAGTTATTATTTTGAAGGCTCACTAGGTAAAATTGG
>JAPYZE010004820.1:0-10025 GCA_030522805.1 Leptomastidea abnormis | reverse complement strand
CCGGAAGAAGAGCCAGTTTGGTCACCGGGCGAACATATTCGCCAGTGACCGTGCGGATGGTGGCAGCCCGGACAAGGCTGTTCTCGCCTGGATGGGCGGCGACGATGCGACCAAGGGGCCAGTGCCCATTAGACTGGAGCAGCGTAGAGTCGATGACCACGACAACATCGCCAACGCAAAAGTTTCTGCGGAGAACTCTCTACTTGGGCCGTTGTTGAAGGGTGTTCAAATACTCCTGACTCCACCGCTGCCAGAACTGATAACGAATGGCGCGGACGAGCGCCCAGTGCGTCAGGAGATCCGATCGGCTTGTACAGGTTTCGGTTTCAGGCACCGAATTCAAAGGACCACCGACGAAGAAATGCCCCGGAGGGAGTGCATCTAGATCATCTGATTCACCGGTTAATGGAGTAAGGGGTCGGCTATTAAGGACCGCTTCTATGCCGGCCAGCACAGTTGAAAATTCCTCGAAGGTGAGATTCTTGGGGCCCAGGATGCATCTGAGATGGGTCTTAACGGACTTCACGCCGGCCTTCCATAAGCCGCCGAAATGGGGCGCACGCGGCGGAATGAACCACCAAGTAATGCCCTGATCTGCAAGAGTCGATGAGATGCGGTCCCAGCGCGTGGCGGTCTGGAGGACTGTGCGCAGCTCACGGTCGGCGGCATGAAAACAGGTCGCATTGTCGCTGAAGATCTCTGACGGACGGCCTCTTCGGCCGACGAAGCGCGTGAGAGCACCAAGGAAGGACTCTGTTGAGAGGTCGCCGACCAGCTCAAGGTGCATGGCCTTGGTAGTCAAACAGGCGAAGACAGCGATGTAGCCTTTGGAGGTGCAAATGCCATGGCCGCGAGTGAAGAGGACATTAAATGGGCCTGCGTAGTCAATGCCGGTGCGAAGAAAGGCACGAGCCTGAATGACTCGCGAGACTGGCAATGGAGCCATATGTTGGGTGGCCGCACGAGCTTGCGAGCGCGCGCAAATTGCGCACCTCTTCAGGAAGCCTTTGATGTGACGACGCTCATCAATGATCTATGCGCGGCGAGTGGTGTAGGCGCTAGTGAGCTGAATGCCGCCATGCAAAGCTCGAGAGTGTGCCCAGGAGATGACGAGATCAGCCAATTTACACCCACCGCTGAGGATTGGAGGATGCTGCTCGTCGAAGCTGAGAGTTGAGTTCTGAAGTCGGCCGCCCACTCGGAGAACGCCATCTGCCCCTGACACAATGGGACTTAAGGCCAGAAGACTGTGTTTAGTGGGAAGCCGGTCTCCCTTTCGTAGATATTCCAATTCCAGGAGGAAGGAGCTGCTCTGACTAAGCCGTACGCAGGCCAGGTAGGCCTCGTGTAGCTCTAAGGCTGTCACGGGAGAGGCGACTTCTGGAGTGGGAGTCCGTCGCAAGCATCGTCGGACCCATCGTCATAGGCGGACGAGAAGCCGGAGCAGTGTATCCAAACTTGAAAATCGTTTAAGCATGGATGGCGTAGGGCGTAAGGTCGCGCAACAGACACGTGCGACGGGCTCGCTGGGCAATGTAGATAGTGGTGTACTCGGTCGGCCAGCCTTCAGACTCAGCTGAGAGCCAGTTGGGTCCCGCCCACCAAGTGGACAAAGTTGCCAACGATGAAAGATCAGTGCCTCTCGACGCCACATCGGCGGGATTCGAGGCTGTGGGAACGTGGTGCCAGGTCTTTGTAGACAAGAGCTCCAGGATGTACGCGACGTAGTTGTCGACGAGCGAATTGTCCGTGGGCTGAGACGAACGCAGCCAGTGGAGCACGATCTGTGAGTCGCTCCAAGCGTAACACGCGTCTAAGTCGACTGTAAGTTCGTCGGCGATCCGACGCAGGAGTCGACCCGGGAGCAGTGCTGCACGCAGCTCAAGCCGAGGGATCGTCATCCGCGTGGGGGGCTTCGAGGGTGGCTGCAGGCCCTTGATAGGTGTCAGCTAGGTTTTCGCAATCAAGATGCGCGTGACAACGTTACTGACGTTGTCTTGAGTGCGAAAATAGACAACTGCTGCTATTGCGCGGTGACTCGCATCTCCAAATCGCATGGAGTTGGAGAGGGCTTGAAGCACAGCAGCCGAGCCACCGAGGTATTGCAATTCCAGTAACGTCTTGAAGTTGATTAAGGAAGTTGTTCCATCGTTGAGTCAGGGAAGTTGGCACAATCTCATCCCAGTCTAATCGTGCTCGCCAGAGATCCTGAATGACAAGTTTTGCGACCAAGATGACCGGTGCGAGCCATCCGCAGGGATCGAAGAGACGAGCGAGTGCGGCCAGCATGGACCGCTTCGTCTGCTGAAGCTGGAATGTCGATGGGGTGACGTAGAAGCAATCCTTGATGGGATCCCAGCCAATGCCAAGTTATCCGACCAGACCATCGTCACTGAGTTGCTGCCTGGTCGGACGAAGCCGTGTGTCGGCGGACAGATCTGACAGCAGCTGTGGAGCATTTGCGACCCAATTCCATAAAGGGAAGCCTTCGGCCTGGAGTAGACCAATCACTTGATCACGTCGAGCTCGAGCGGTCTCGATGTCATCAGCGCCGGACAGTATGTCGTCCACGTACCGGTCCTTCATCACGATGGAAATGGCCTTGGGCCACTTGTGTCCCTCATCCTCGCAGAGCTGCTCAACGACGATCTCGAGCGTCGTATAGACGCTCTTCCGATCCGTACAGGTCCTCCTGTAGAGAGGTTAGCTCCTCATCCGAAACGCCTTGGATCAGTTGCAGATGGTTGGATTGGAAATCGGCCCAGTAGTGGTCAAGAAGCTCCAGGCGGGCGTCCACGAGGCCATGACTCCAGTTGTTGGTGTCCTTGACTGAGGCTATGCGAGCGAGCACGCCCCCAAGAGCGCGCTGGGTCGCCAAGACTTTCGAACGGTCGCTGTCAGCCCTGAAACAATAGCACAAAGTTGCGGTCCAAGCAACAATACCTGTTGGATATGGCAGCCCCTCCACCCCGCGATGAATGGCCCAAGTCCCACTGAGTCGGAAGGGCGCTCGTCCCTCCGGTGGTATCCCAAGCCCGAGCAAGTGTCTGCATGATACGACAATGCTCGTACCACCAGTATCCATGCGTCAAACACCACAGCCGGTGTACGAGCGAGCGCGCAACCTGCTACGTGGGCCACGTGGCGACCACAGCGGACTCTAGACGACCAAGAGAGATACTTGGATCACGCATCGACGGAAACAGTTTTCCTCCGGCATCGACTCCCCTACCCTCTTCACACCAGTATATTTATATAGTCAAAATTGCGGTCGTGACATCTCTCTCGGCGTCCCAATTTATCATAACCCGGAGGCTCACATAACCTGATGCCTAGATTGGCAAGACATACCACACGCGACTTGTTCCATTCGAAGCAAGTTCAGTAAAAAAAAGGAGCCGCTAGTAGTACCCACATGATGCTGGATCCGGCTCGAAGGACCAATGTTGAAATTCACAATACTTTATTGTAACACAAAACAATACAAAACAATACAACAATACAATGGAATGCTGTACACAAAGCGATGTAATTGATGAGGAGATGTTGCTCGCTGACGTGTTCTCGTTGAAGGTCCGCACGAAAGAGAGCGAGCGCCAGACCGCCCGCGTTCAAGACAGACCGACCGCCGCGCCGCCAAGCCTCTCCCACTTGCTTGGCCAAGCCGATGTTTGCGTTGGCGCAACGGCGCCACAAGGAGTAGTCATGTGCACAACTCAGCGCGTAGATTTCAAATTTTTGTTCATAGTCCAATAAATTCAGACAGAGTAGAAAAAAATTGGACAGAATAAGCAGCACCAGGACGTCTATATACAGTGGAAAAAATAAATTTGAAATTTGAAGTGGCTAATTCTGCTATGATAAACTATGGGGTATTATCAAAGACTGGATCAGATTTGGAAAGTAAACGGACTTTGAACGAGTTATGAACATAAATGCCCACACCTCCACCACCTTTACCGACACGATCATTGCAAATAAATCTATATCCCTAGATGTCAACAACCGTATCATCGCATTCGTCGGTAAGGAATGTTTTGGAGATACCCACAGCAACATAAGGCTTACTTAAGATTTTATCATATAAAAGTGAAAAATTAGTGCAAAGCCTATTTATGTTGATATGGGCTAAGCGGACATTCTGGAAATTTACTGGAGTTACCGAGCGACCTGCATTACATCACGTGATATGCATAGGCTGAGTACCAGAAGGAAAAGTATCCAAGACTGTCTCAGATGAGATGTGTATGCGAGGGGAATTTTCATCTTTACGTACGTAGTGTCTGTATTTATAGATGGTGGGCTTCATGTAGCCAAGGGCACGAGTAGTCTCTCTAGCTTTAGTAAGAAGTCTATGTAGGGGCTTAGGCCAAATAGACCGAAGAAATAAGGGTCAACTGCCACCGGATTTAAAAAGGGAATTGTTGGTTACGTTTTTGAGATTGCGTGCTTTGGTTCTCATTAAATCGCGATTTCCAGCCGATGAATTGCGAAAAACTATGCAACGTGAGGTTCTCAGATTCCATCTGAGACTAATTTGATGCTGCATTAGGTGGATCATGCCATTCGCGAATAAGAGAGATTTGACCAGCTAATCAAGGAAGTTCAAGTACTTTAAGTAGTTTGACTAAAATCTGATCGTCAGACAAAGTAACATCTTTTGAGACGCCTAAAAGTCGAACCTCAAAATCGTCCATCTCTTCAAGTTTGCGCGGACAAAGTCTGTCTTCAGAAACGGAGCCAGATTCAAGCGCAGTAATATGCTTGTCCAAAGTTGCAATTTGGTCAGCATTTTTGTTGACTTGAGTGTTTACTGACTGAACGGACTCTTGAATTCCGGCTAAACTTCTTTTAATATCTGCTTGATCATTGTCGTATCTATCACAGAAGTTGCCCATGCGAGTCAAGTGAGCGTCTCTTTGTGCATAAGTAACTTCAGTGCTTATGTTGTTAGAGGTGACAGCAGCTATGACAGATGGACCCGTTTCAAGTGCCGACACAGTACAAGATTTAGCCATCTTCTGCCGATCTTCAGGTGACGGCGACGGTGATGCCAGCACACGATTACGCTTATTAACTTGTGCAATGTTTGGAGAATTCAGAGACGCTACAGTGGAGGCAGTGACAGTGACACTGGTTGTATTTTCACTAGGGACATAAGTATCAGCAGTAATAGTGCCGGACGGCACGGCAGTTTACAACAAGTGAAATCACGTACAGCAGAATCCTGATAAACAGCGACACAAATTAAGTGATAGACCTTTTTACAAAGGGCGCAGCCGATATCTGGTGCAAAACGTTGTTTATCAGTCGATTTACAAACAGAGCAGGAAGTATTCTTTCGCATAGTCGCACGTAATCTGAGTAGTAAAAGTGATAAGCATGCTGAAATCCAACGTGAAACAAGGCCCAAGCAATCCTAAAAAAAATATGTATATAATAAATAAAAAGTTTAAACAGAGATAAAATGATGAGAATATATAAGTATACTGGCTCTAAAGTATTATTAATTATGTTTAAGTTAAATGCGCAAGGCTAGTTTGCATAATATTTTACAAAAGTCTTTGCTTATATTTAATTAAATGCAAGTAGAATTTAAAAAAAGTTTTTGAAACCAATTGAGCAAGATCAAGTTAAATGCAAATAAATTGATAAATCAAATTATAACTTAATAGAATAGAAGCTCCAAAGTATAATGTAAAACAGCACTCGTTGAACAAAGTTCAACTGTCACGCCTTTCAATAAGCACACAAGTATCGGGCAACAGCTGCACCACAAAGCAGACTGACGAAGGGTGACTTCGTGACTGTTGGTGACCGTTCCAAGACGTCAGCAGACGTCACGGCATACAAATTTCAAAGATGATTTTGAGGTTAGGCTTAGAAGAATTTTAAGAGGATGCTTTCCCAGGCTCAAAATATAATTATCCAGCGATAATTATATGGATAAAAGCACCCGAGCCACCGGGAGAACAATGCTACAACAGTTTTCTCAGGCAGAGTGCAAGCAATGCTTGGTTAAACGCATGTAAAAGTGCGAGTAAAAAAATTAGTGTACGTCTACTGAAAGAGAGAGAGAGAGACAGAGACAGAGACAGAGAGAGAGAGAGAGAGGGAGGGAGGGAGAGAGAGAGGAAGGGGGGAAGGGATGGAGGGAGAGAGAGGGAGAGAGGAAGGGAGGAAGGGAGAGAGAGAGAGAGAGAGTGAACGCGCTTATAATACAGTCGCAGCGACAATGGGGAATGGTGGGTGGAACGCTGATAGCCAGAGCCGAGAGCGGCTGAGCGGCGAGAGCAGCCGAGCAGCGGCGACGGCGGCTCTAGTAACGGATTTTATATATACGAAGCAAGCGTCGCTCAAACCCTCCTAACGCGGCAATAGATGTTTCACGTCAAAAAGATAAATGAATAAAAAATGTGTTGAGTGAGTGCGACCTCTATACGTCACTCGCGTGAACTACAAAAATTAAGATATACTCGCTGCCGCTACGACGTCAGCATTCGGAGTCCGGCGCTCGAGCCTCATGGTACGTCCAGGTCTCGCTCCCGCGGCTACCCGCCCAAGTTATGACCTATACCTATAGTGTATATTTCTTTACTCCTTCCCGGTGTCCGGTCAATACCTAAACAAAATGTAATAAGATACGTTATGAATAATTGGTCAAGTTTTAATTCTTTTACGAGCAACGAAAAATTATTTTATAAAAAAAGATATGAATCAACTGTCAAGAAAGGATGCTCATTTTGGAGTTTAAGAGCTTGTATTCCAGAATCTATGAGAGATTTAATACTTAAAGGACTTCATGCATCTTATCTAGAAAGTGTTAAAATCAAAATGATGGCGTAATCATACGTTTGGTGGCCAGGGCTTGATATCACTCTATATTTAAAAAAAAATCGTGCCGCCGCCGTCAGAAATCTGTCCCGCCTCCATTCGGAAAAACGTTTTAATTCAACGATAAATGTCCATATTTTAAGGATAAATGTCCCAAATTAAAACATTTTCTCGAATGGAGGCAAGACAGATTTAAAATATCCATAAATTCGAAAAAGACATTTTTTCGAAAATATACATCTTTACGAAAATAGACACATTTCCGAAGACATCTATTTTTCTGATGTCTTTATTTTTAAATAGGACCTTTTGAAAAAATAGACATACTTTCAAAGACATCCATTTTAATGAAAATTTGGGACATTTTTTCAATAACCCAATTTTAGATAAAATGACACATTTTAATTCGGAAAGATGTGTTACTTTAATTTTTCAGAAAGAAGTTCTACCTTAATTATTCGAAAATATGTTTGTGAGGGTTAGTATGGCAACGAGAGGTAATGTTTTTATTTCAATATAGATAAAGATAGAAAGAGAAAAAATTAAAAAATTTAAAAGAGAAAAGGATAAAAATTAATAGTTTAAACATAATGTAGCAGAATAAAAACTTTTTAAAAGAATAATAGCCTATTATGCATTAAGGTATTGGAAATGGGCAGTTTTTTTTAATAATCAAGTTTAATGCATAAAAAAAAAGAAGCTTAATCATTTAAGAGAATAATGCTACTTCTGCCCAAAGTACTTACGTTAGAACTTACACTAACATAAAATCTTCTTTCGATTTATATTATCGTAAGTTCTTACATAAGTTCGTACCTAATTTCTTATGTAAGAACTTGGTTTAATTTCAATCATAAGAACTTACACGAGAACATGGATCAGAACTTACGTAAGAAAGTCTTTTTTCAGAAGGGTTTTAATCAGTTTAACATGTAAGAATCCTTTCTCAATAAGAACTTTTTGTGTGGTGAGTATATGTAAGTGTAAGTTGTAATATATAGTTTAAAGTTATCTGAAATTCAAAACCCGAATATACGCTAGTAAAATCATAAAGCCTAAGTTAGCGCTACATGACCTTTTACTAAATAAAGTGTTTAAATTAGTAAAGATCATTAAAAAATTGACCATAATTTGAAAATAAGTTTTTAGTGACAACTAAAATAAGATCTCCAAGTTTAATTTGATTTCATTTTCGTGTTTGAATACAATAATTGAATTACGGTATAGCCCTACTCTCTACTACATGTATATGGCTTATTCTCAAAAAAACTTTAATTTTGTATCCCGGCCTGTTAAAACTTAAAAAATGATAATTAAATTAAAAAAAATTCTTGTGTAATATGATATTTTAAAAGTACATTAAAAATTAGACCGTATACATCAACGATGTTAACACTAAAAATAAAAAAGGATAAAAATTTTACGGTTATGACATGTGCTCAGTCGAAGTTTCCAACTTTAATCATGCACCCAGTCAATATTTTTATTTTACTTTCTTCTACCGTACCATGAAAAAAATTAAAAATCAATATGTTTAACTAATTTTGAATCTGTCCTCAAGATTTGTCAAGTTTCAAGCCTTACACATATAAAGTTCATCTTAGTAGTAATATACTCAATTTTTTGAGTTATCATATAAGGCTTTTTATTCCGCATTATTTGTATATTTTAATCTGCTTTACCACAATTTAATTCATTGAAATACCGAAAACTGGCATTAGCTAAATTATCAAAATTTTCATTTAAAGTAGATTGCAAAAATATTCCTAATGACGAAGCTAAAATTTCATTTAGAGTTTTGCAATCGCGATTTTAGTGGCGTTTTCCATAACCGTTATTGTCATAACCGTAATATTTTTAATCATATTTTTATTTTCTGCATTTAGAATATATCTAAAAATTTTTAATAGCAGATCCAGCTCAGACCGTGAGTTTTTTGACTTCGTTTTGACATGAATAATAGAGAAAAATTATTAAAAAATTCCAAAAGCAAAATTATCTGATTCCAATTCTGGGCATCAAAGAATGCATTTTTTATAAGAATCCCTCATATAGGTAAAAGTTAAATGAAAGAGAAGATAGAAGAAAAAAAGAAATTGAAAAATGTATAGATGCATGAGAAGAAAAGATAATGATTCATATGATTAAATCAATAGAAAAAAATAAAAAATTATATTGCATGTGTGTGTATGTGTGAGTGTATGAAAAGCTAGAATACAGGAAAAGATAGTATCTTAAAATGCTTATCATTATTACCTAATAATGATACTATACCTATAGTAAAACCAAAAATTATTTGAGTTGTTTAAATACTGGATAAGACAAATTTCAATAAGACGATATGGTAACAAAAAGAAAAAAAAAATATAATATAAGTTTACAGTTAGAAATTTTATTAGAGTGTAGGTGTGTATTGTGTTAAGAAACTGGGGGGTTGGCGAGTAAAGCGAGCAGGGGGACGAAGCCCTCCTAATATGATTAAAAATTTAGTAAATAATTGCAAAGTATGCTTAATTGAAAGAAAGAAGCCCATAAATACGCCTTTAACTACGTGGCCATGGCCAAGCAAAGTATGGAATCGTATTCATTGTGATTTCGCAGGTTCGTTTAACGGAAATATGTATTTAATTATAATGGATGCACAAAGCAAATGGCCAGAAACAATAAATTTTAAAAATAATACGAAAGCATATAGACTGATAGAGGAGTTAGAAAGCTGGTTTTCTCGTTACGGACTACCTTTACATTGCATTACAGATGAAGGACCGCAATTTCGAAGCGAAGAATTTTAAAATTTTTTAAAAAGAAACGGAGTTAAACATAGCTTTTCTTGCTACAAACGGAGCAGCAGAAAATTTCGTCGAAAGTTACAATAGATCTAAAATAATGATTTTGTTATACTTTTTGTTATATGGTTTTACACATGGTTTTTGCATACAAAGTTAGACTATATTAACATGGAATAAATGCATAAGATAATCACCATTTGTTATTTACTGTAACTTTTGATAGAATAAATATTTTATCAACATATAAAATATCAAATTAAAGGTAATTTTCTCAACTTTCAAAATATACCTTTTAATTTTATTTATCACTAATCTTATTCAAGATAAACCAGAAAGAAGCACTGATGATACATTTATATATAAATATATATTAGCCTGTAAGTCGGGAAAAAAGGCCCATTA
>JAPYZE010004819.1:0-10025 GCA_030522805.1 Leptomastidea abnormis | reverse complement strand
AAGTAAGCGAAAATTTGCGCTCGATAAGCACAACTTAACATCTATTAGCGTAAATTGTAAAATCCTATTCGCTCGCGCTCACCGTACCTCGACTCAAGCAGTTCGCTAACAAACGTGCTTATAGCTTATAAATTATATCTATATATATAAATACATTTCTATATTTCCTTCACTTATCTACTACGCTTACAAGTTACGCATCCTATCTCGATATTCTTCCTCCGGTAAATTTTGGATATCTCTTGAAGCTAGTTTGAAATGTGGTTTCCGATTTGTATGGTAAATCAAGTTCGTCAAGAAGGGCGAGAACCGTTTCGCCTCCCAAATATCGTAAGATGCGACCTCCCGTTTCCAGATTATTTAGGACTTGAATAAATGTGGCCGCCTTCTTTGGAACTAGGACGGCGTTAATGTTACGGAAAACTTCTTCCTGGTATTTTGGCAAATCGACCTTCAACGCTATATGTTCAAATTTTTCATGAGGTACGGGCTGTTGAGATTTAGGTACATTTTCTATGCGCAAAATTCTTAAGGGGTTTTGAAATTGTAATATTGCAGAGATTAGTAGGTTTGCGCATCTTACTTTTCCAAAATACTTTTCTTTTGATTTGAAAATTTTCATCACCGTAAAGTTTGTGCAGCCAAGTGTTTTCAGATAGTCTTGCAGTTCTGCCTTCTTGACGGATTTTTTTATATTATCGACGAACAAATCTAACACGGGCCTTTTTTCATAGAATAGCATTGGGATTTTGAAAGGTCTCAAAACATATCCTAATTCAGGTACTACGCCTCTCGCTCTTCTAGTGGCAATACTCAATAACTTGCCCTTTTCGATTATGTATTGTCGTTCTCATTCCTTAATATATTCGTCTATCAACCGCTTGGTATGTAATATAATAGATCTCTCATCACCTTGTGTCTGATTAGACAATCTTTCTAAGGTCTCGCTCATGTCAATTAAAGCTTGCAGCTTTTCTAATATCTGCTGATCGTAATTAGACATTCTAAGCTTTTTAATTATCTGAATACTATATGAGTGATATCTAATTGGTTGAGCCGGTTTGGCACCAGGTTTAGACCTGTAATTTTCAGAGAGAAAAAAAAAAACAAAAAAAATTTAATGTCGGTGTTATATTATTGTTTACTTAGTTTAATAATTGAATGATGAAGAATAATGTACAATGTATAAGTGTTTGGAAGAATGATGTGTTCGTATTTTAAAGTAAAAGGAAAAAGAGAAATTCAATAGTTAATATAATGCTTAAACTTTTGAAGGTAATTATCAAAAATCAAGAATATGGTTAATCTTCGTCTGAATATGCAGGCTTAACTTTGCTGATGTGTTTACGGACGCGTGTACCGTCTGATCTTTCTAGAATTACGTTGCTTTGCCCTGGTGTTTCTACAATCTTAAGGGGCTTATGATAATAAGGATCGAACTTATTTGTACGAGGCTCAATTATAACCCTAGCATAATCTCCTATTTTGGGTATGAAATTATTAACATTTTTATCATGTCGTATTTTAGATTTTAACTTTTGGGTGATTTGATTTATCCCTGCCTGAATTTGTATCTCTTGTAGACGCGCTATTAGATCTTGGAGATACAAGTTATACGTCCTAAGCTTTTCTTCATCGGGTAATTGTAGAGGAAATTCTATCTTCTCCAAGGGCTAGGGCGTGAACGGCGCAAGCAACCATATTAACAACGGCATCCGGCAAATTACGACCGGGAAATTCCAACAGGCAGCACTCCAGACCGATTGGTATGCGCCAAACTGGGCCAACATCCGGATCATCAACAGCAGCACAAGCCAACGACGCTTCACTAGTTCCCGACCCAGCCAATGCCACCGCCTGATCCAATGTGCAAGGGGGCGAATTGAGCTCAACACCAGCGGGTACTAGATGCGGAGACAGCACGGCCGGCTCACACCCAGATTCCTCGGTCGATCGCGCTTCATCCTCGTCACCTAGGGGACCATCGCAAAGGCCAGTAACCTCATGATAACAAAGGAAAAAATGGCAAAAGGAACACCCTGTGGCCGTCACCAGTTGTGCCGAATAATCATCAATCGGAATGTAGCTAGTAACTACCGCAATGTCCTGGAAGCGCACGTCCTCAAAATAGGAGTCCCCAGGACACTGACCTTGAGCGATAATCATGTGGCACACGATGTGTCCAGCAGGGCACTCAAACGAAAATTCCAGCGGCACCCTGCCAGCACAACGGTCTCGTTGAATTGGAATCGCATGCTCCCCACGCTCCAAGGCTGCTAGTGACGACTGCGCCAGAGCGTCAATCACCGCGCGAACACCAAGCTGCAGCAAAACGAAAAGATTATTAGATAAACGAACGATAGAACAGCGGAAAAGAAAGGAAATAAACTTACGTAGCCACAACCGCCGCAGTTTATTATCAACCGGAGCTCCCGGTCAACAATGAAGCAACCACCACCCTTTGCGCCACGTGCGGGGCCCCAGAGATGTTGCTTGGTAGCCGTGCGGCCATACACAAAGGAAAAAAGCTACAGAGAAAATCCCAGAATGAGAATTGTTCCACGCACAGAGCACGAGGTATCCAGTTACTCATGCCTCTACACCGGCGGCACCGCAATCGCTCTCATTCCTCGGCACAAGCAACACACTCGCGTACAGCTTCGACAGGAGCAGCAGGCACATCCGCACAGCAGCGGCCGACTCAAAACGCGCAGATGGTCAGTAAACTTATGCCCTGATACCACATGCACAGGCACGGGCGCAGCACCAACACTGCGCTCGAAATAGACGCGAGCCCGCTGGGCACGGCCGCGGCCAACCACCACCGAAGGGAAGACGCTAGACACAGGGCGCGACATATCCAAAAGCAACCAGCAAGGGAACACACCGAAAACTGGACACACGTCAAGAACAACAGGTCTACACGGAGTCTTCGCAGGAACAACAGAGAGAGAAATGATATAACTTGAGAAGCAGCTAGTACGCACGAGACCGGCAAAGGAAAGAAACTAACTGAGAGTCGAGAACACACACCGACGCCAACGCTTGGAGCCGCACATGTATCTCCTTCTCCTCTCATTTTAATCTTTCTCTCTCTCTCTCTCTCTCTCTCTCTCTCTCTCTCTCTTTTTAATCCTTAGCATCATATTAATAACCCCCTCCCCCTTTTCTATACTCTTAATCACCCAAAGGTGAATGATAAGGTGCAACACTGACTGCAGGAAGGAAGGCAGTTGCAACACAATTAGAAGCTATTGTTTCAAACTCTGTCAATGATTTAATTATTGGACATTTTTTTACAGCAGACTTATAATTAATGAAATAAAAATTAAGATTAAGATAACATTTTTTGTAACATATGAAATAATTTTTTTCGGGGAATAAAACACATTAAAACGAAGAAATACCAATGCCCTCCTCCCCGGGGAACTTATAAGTCCCGAGGACGTGACTTATCGGACCCCGGGGTGTGTCACGGACGAGGCAAAGCTGAGCTCACCTGCACGAGGCTAGCGAGCGCCCAAAGCCCAAAGTATGTGCTGGCTCAGAAGGTAAAAGCGCGCAAGGGGAAGGAGATCAAAGATCGAAATCGTCGACCTGGCTTCTTTTCTTCTTATTTCTTTTTTGGAAAAACAAAGAGATATGGAGAGCAATGGAAAAGGTCCCAGCTAGGCGTCGCAGTTCTCTGGATTGTCCTTTTTCTAATCTTCCGAATAATTCTATTTCATGTAGATGATCCTTGAAAGATTGCTATTTATCTGGATTCTAAGATAAAAACTTTCAAGCAAATATTTTCAAACAAAAACTAATTTTTAATGATTTATCTGGATTTTTGTGATGATAAAATTTCTCACACTTGAACAGAACAAGGAGGAAACAATATAACGCGTTTATTGAATATGAATACTAATGCGACCGTTCTATAGCGGGGACTGCGGCGTACTGCTGCCCGCTGGGCCTTTTCACTGTTTTCTCACTTCAACTTCTCCTCCTCCGCCTTCTCTCCCTATTCCGCTCTTCTCTGCCTAGCATCTATGTTCCTTACTATACACTCTTCGTCACATTCATACATACATACGCACTCTCAATCACACCATTGCTTCCCCTCTCTCCTCAGGTCTGCCGCACCGTTGTTCTTTACTCTCTCTCTCTCTCTCTTTCTCTCTCTCTCTCTCTCTCTCTTTCTCTCTCTCTCTCTCTCTCTCTTTCTAAAAGTTTCTTCTCTCTCTCTCTCTCTCTCTCTCTCTCTCTCTCTCTCTCTCTCTCTTTACTTTGAGGACTTTCTTAACTCTAAACTTAATACTATGTTTTTCTTCGTTACAAAGTTGCGAGTCGGATGCTGCGTAGTCTGTTATAGCTAGCCAGCATCCGCTCTTGATAAGAGCACCTCGTGTGCTCGAGTTATGTGACGAGTGAAATACTATCGTATGAATTTCATAACAGATCGCTTACAAATCGATACTGCAGGGAGACTAGCTGGATTGCCAAGTTACATTTGAGAATGGTCGAATAACGTGAGCCGAAGCGGCACCAGAAGTGCCTCTAACCAACTATTAGGATTGAGAGGAATTGTGCCCGCCGATTTGTGAGAGCCAGCGACAGTGGATTTGAAGCCACAGTCCAACCTAACGTAATTTAAACTTCTCATCATTGCCCCGAGTTCACTCTTGGGTAGATATAAGGAAGAACGATCAACAAAAAGAAGACAACTGCTTATCACTGAACAGGAGCCGACTGATTGCGAACGTTCATATACGTAAGGTAGAGTTAAGATATTGTTCATCCTAAATCGTGCGTTGCGTAATTTGATTCCGAGACCGTTCTCATTCCGCGATTTGATAAGATAACTTTAACTTTGTCTAAATTCACGCAATTTGTAATTTGAGATTATAAAGTTCAATTCACTGAATAAAATAATTAAAGTGCTAATTTTTCGAGAGAAGAGAGTTGTTACAAATTATTTTTTGACCTCATAAATTATTATCATTATTATTATTATTATTATTATTATTATTATCAATCGACAAATCCTACTTTATTCGTATTACAAAACAAAATAATATAAATTAGCACATTCAATAATCCAACAACTCTCTCTTCATTGCTGCTGACGTGTCATCATTAGGTAAGGACAAATAAGGCCTTAGGGCCGATGGCTGATTCTCCAAAATAAAATAAATTATTTGTTGATCAAACTGATCAAGATCCATCCTTCTTTCAAAGGCTGGATGTAACAGCGGCAAAAACTAAAAAAAGGCTTATAACAAAAAATTGCATATAGAAAATAATAATATTAATGTTTAGAATAAAGAAATAACAACAATAATATTTTAATAAGACAATGACTAAATTGATATAAGAACTAACCATTATAAAGATAGCACATACAATTGAATTAATGGCAAATACACGTGAATAAGTGTTTACCTTATTACAGGGACTAAATCTCCGTACCAGCGAACGACCCTGGGATAATCACCCAGATAAAAAATAACACAGGCCTCATCTCAGAGGAAATAAACCAGCTGGCAATATCAAATACAGCATGGAAAATAATACGAAAAATAGATTTAAACGAATTTTTAGAATGGACTTCCATACTGCTGCTATTAATCGAAGAACTTTTATATCAGGCGGATAAAAAGACGAAATTAGCAGAAAATCGCCAGCAATTGACAGACATACAGAGAAAAATTAACAAAACAGAACAACAAACAGTAACATCAAAATGCTAAACAGACCAATAACCGAAAATAATATGGGCCTTTTTTCCGATTTACAGGGTAACATATATGAATATATAAATATATCAGCGGTACTTCTTTCTGGTTTACCTTGAATAAGATTAGTATAATAGATAAAATACAAAGGTTTATTTTTAAAATTCAGAAAATTACCTTTAATTTGATGATATGTTATATGTTGATACAATATTCATTCAATCGAAAGTTACAGTATATATAAAATAATAATTTTGTTATACGTTTTGTTATATTGTTTTATACATGGATTTTGCACACAAAGTTAGACCACGTTAACATGGAAAAATGCGTTAAATAATCACGATTTTTTATTTACTATAACTTTTTATTAACAAATATTTTACCTACACATAACCTATGAAATTAAAGGTAATTTTGTAAACTTTCAAAATATATCTTTAGACTTCTTCTATCACTGATCTTATTTAAGATAAACCAGAAAGAAGCACCGCTGATACATTTAAATATTTATAATTTACCCTGTAAATCTAGAAAAAAGGCCCATTGGACAAAAAGAAAAAACACGGGTTTTTTTCAACAAAGAGTAATTTCCACGAGTTTGCTCAAAATTTAGCTCCTAAAGGTGAAACCTTCTTGTGAGTGTCGCTCTTTTTGTAGCACCTCCCAAACCACGAGAACCACGCGTTACAATAGCCAGAAAAAAAAGTGTTCCTTAAACTCACGCACATAGTCATTCACGCTTAGAACAATCTTTTCAATCACAATAAAGTTGAGAAAAAAACAAACTCAAAAAAAACACGTAATAAATCGCCAACAATTAAAAAAAACTGACAATAAATAAATAAAACAATAAAAAAAAAAAGAAAGACTAAAATCTGCGCTGCGCCCAACTGAGACCAGAGCACACTGATGACTGGTCCAGCCTCTTATTAGAACGAACAAAAATGATGAAATTTAAAGAAAAAAAATAAAAGACAAGAGATTTACCGACTGAGATTTTGAAGGGCGTAATAAATTCCCGCCCAAAACAGCTTTCTTTAGCTTTGGTCTAGCAGATATACAAGAAGGGCATCATCAAAGCTGCGCGCGCGCACGTGCAACTCACGAACTCCATCCCCCAAGTATGTATCACATAATGTGAGGATCAATAAATGAGACGACGAAAAGAAGGAGGAGTATTCGGTGTCGGCAGTAGCGAATACTATATGAGTGGGCCGTGTGTATAGGCGTAGGTACAGTGAAGCGTCAGCAGGCGGTAGTTCTAGCGCGAGGCTCGTGCGGGTTGCTTTAGTTATTGATCCCTTGTTGTCAAACATATCGTAGGTAAAAAAAACGAGGTAGTTCCGGATCTTTTTTATTAATTTCTTTTATTTTTTTGATTGAAAAATAAATGTCTTAGTGTTGGAAAAGTTGTATCAATTTCATGTTTTGTGATAGTTTTTGAGTTCTTAGTGTTGATGGGTGCGGAGATGAAGCTGACAAAAGTATAACAGCTTGACAAGATCACAGCAGGTAGGTTTGACAATGTTCTTTTCTTACTTAATAATTATTCTACTTTTTTATGAGAGATATTGATTAAAACGTTCTCTGACAATAAAACTTAGTAATTCATAATTCATCTTTTTTTTTAATTTTATAATATTTTATTGTAACGTAACCTAATAACGTCGCAATTAATTTTCTTTTATTTCAATTGATAATTATCATTGATTGATTAAAACATATTGCAAGAGCTGTGAAAAATTTACAATCGATGATAAAAAAATTAAAAAGAAAATTTTTTTTTTTTCGGTGCGGATAAAAAATGAAAGCTTAGGCTGTGTTTTCTATAAGACAACAAAGAAATAATATGAAATATTTTATATGAGAACAATATTTTTTTCTTTATTTAATATAATTTGTTGAAGTGGTTTTGAAAAAAATTAACACTCAATAAATAATTTTATGCTTTAAATTTTTCTTAAGTAATATTTAACTTTTTTATATATTTTACAGCCCTAATAAGACACATAAATTTAAAATGTTTTAAGATTATCATATACATTATAATCCCAAAAAACACTCTTCAAAAAAGTTATGAATTAAATATCAAGTTTGATGTGATTAAGGTTGCATTTATAAACCGTAAATATATAAGTAAGATTACATAATTAACAACCAAGTTTTGGTTTTACTTTTTTTGTAAGAATTGAACTTTGTTTTTTTTTTATTTGCATAACCACTCTCTAATTTCTATAAATATTTTTTAATTTGTATGAAATTTCATTGATTTGTACAAGTATTTTAAATTTTATAATGAATTGAAAATTTGGACATCCAAAAAAAAAACGAGTACAATTCTTAAACAAAAATTAAAACAAAAATTTTGCTGTTAATTATGTGATCTCACTTACATTCACTTGTAACAAACACAACATTAATTACATCAAACTTGCCGTATAATTTATACCTTTTCTGAGGATAGTTTTTGGTATTTCACTATGTGTTCATCAATTACTTTTGTGAATGAAAAAAATTTTCTTAAACACTTTTTTTTATATTTTATTTTTTAATAAAGACCCTAGTGCACCCTTTTTAGAAAGTATAAAGGGCCAAAAACTACGTTACTAACGGCAAGATGGAAAACATAGAAAAGAAAAAGTATATTATTATTCGAAATATAAAAAAAAGTAATTCATGTAAAAAGTAGATAGATTTTTAATATTAAGTTACAATTTCTCATTCAAAAGTATACCTCTAATCTAAAAGATCTCGCTAGTTTGGACACTAAATATTTCGGTAGTCTAGAGAATTGGTTTCAAGTAATATGTAATTCAAATAAAATCTAAATTTTTATTTTATAAGATGATAAATTTGATCGTCATTTATAAATCCAAAGAAATGCAGTAATTAATTTATACAATAATTTACATGGAAACAATTCAAATTGAGATATTGGTAATAAGCAACAATAATAAAATTAAAAAAATTATCAATGAAATTATTACTGAATTAAAATTAATTTAAAATTATTTTTTTCTTTATATATATGATATATGAGCATAACTATATTTTTTACAAAAGTTATGAAGGTTTTTATCAACAGAAACTTAGAATTTCAAAATAGCGAACGCCGGAAATCAAACCACGATATATAGATTACAAAACTTACACTTGGCTTACTGTGCTACGTTACAGGTTAATTATTAAAAAAAAAATTTACAACGTCTAAAATAATTGAGCAATAGTTATCTAAATCAAAATAAAATATTTTTTAGCAATAAACTATTTAAATTTTAAGTTGCTCCAATAATATGAATTCCAGCTTTTAGCATTAAAATTACATTTGAAATCATATGTATTATAAGGAAATAAGTTCATAATTATGGACTGTACAAAAGAAATTTATAACTTTATTTATAGAAAATGGGTTTTTTTTTAATTTTAATTTTATAGATTTCATTTTAAAATTTGTGTCAGTGCAACAGTTTCAACAAAACTTTAATTAAATTTTAATTGATTTTTCAATTTTTGTTTGCATAAATTCAATATTTACCTAATCGATGAATTAATAATTTATTTCTACTTTCCTTGTTTTGAAAAATAATAATTTTATTTTTTGTTATTTTTATATGAATGTATGAATTTATCCTATTAAAAAACAGGATAAATTTAATAAATTGGACGCAAAATTTAAATATGAATTGGATGGCAGAAACAGAGATGGAAAAAAATCATATACTTTATCAAAAAATTTACAAGAACATAACCATTGCACTACTATAACTCAATAATTTCTAATATAAAAAACATATTTAAGCTATTTCACACAAAAATCGTAATCACCCAAAATTTCGTCAATTTCCAAATTGTCTTGGCAAGTGTCAGTAGGTAGTTTTATCCTAGCACTCTCACGTCTACGCCAGGAAATGTAAAAATTGATAATAAAAAGTAACTCAACCGTAAAAAAACCAAGCCTATATAAGATCAGAGACCGCGAGTATACGTAATTTTTCCAAGTTGCCACAGCAGCAGCAATCGAATTCGAATTCCAGGCGGGTCATAAAGTGGGTCAACTTGGTTCACTTGGGTGAGAAAAAGTAAAAAAAGTCCAAAAATCGGTATCAAATGAATATGTAATATACAACTATAGAATGGCGCGCCGCGTCTGCAGGGTATGTGTATAGCGATTTGGTATGTATGGAGTGTAGGAGAAGGAGGTGGTGGTATTCGCTCCGTGTGTGAGCGTTCGGTGCGCCCCCTCCAATCGAAAAATCGCACTTTCAAAATTATGTTTTACACAGTCGCTTATGGACAATTTTA
>JAPYZE010004818.1:0-22833 GCA_030522805.1 Leptomastidea abnormis | reverse complement strand
TATATATATATATATATATATATATCCACTCTTGTGGTGTACACTGTGTATAACCGCTGTGTGTAAACGCACCTCTTGATGAAATCGTAGGATATATAGCAAAGGATAGATTGTCACCAATCTCTTTCATCTATATACAATATAATGTCTAATAACTGGGTAAACACGAACACACACACTCGACTTATATATAAGTATATATAAAAAAAGATCAATCGCGATAAAAATCATATAGGTACACACACAGTATGTGTATATTATAAGTAGAACCCCTCCCTCACGCTCTCATGAGTCCAAGCGCGTGCGCTTGCAAGCCAAACTAAACTAGGTTCTAGATACGATCAGTGTGTGTGTGTGTGTGTGTGTGTGTGTTATGCGCGCATAATATAATGCGTTGACATGATGATGATGATGATAACATCGTGATCTATAAGGGCGTATAGTGTACGCGTTTTCTCTCGTATATGTGTGGTGTATGTATGTGTGTACCTCGCGGTCGAAAATATAATATATATATATATATATATTTATATACATTATATACTTATATATATGTATATGTTTTATAAAGCAGCAACCTGCCCTGCATGACTGCTGCTGCTGTCATCGTATTGGCTATAATGTAGCCGAGGTAACTCGAGATCTGTTGGGAGGTCAGAATATCTTTCTTTATCTCTCCCTCTCACTCTTTTTCTATCCCAAGAGAAAAAAAAAGGCACACCCAGAAAAAGAGAGAGAGAGAGAGATTGACGAAGTCGATAAGCTTCTAGAGCGCAAGAAAGAGAGAGAGAGAGAAAGAGCTGTTCTGCTGACATGTCGGGTGCGGCTGTAGGTATATATATACATATATATGTAGGTGACACGAGATGCGAAATGACAACTCACTGACCTGCGAATCCAATGCATGCGTGTATGTGTGTATGTGTGTGTCTATATACCCCATGGCTCTAACCCCTCTTCTCCCTTTTTTTTCTTCTCCTCCCCTTCTCTATGTCAACGAGTCTTCTCTCTATATGTATGTATATCTCGATTGGACTCTCGTGGTTTTCGTTACCTTGCAATGATCGCCTGCTATGTATAAGGACCGCAAGATATAGATATTATAGATATAACAAAGATTGTTATATGGTTGGAAATTAGATGGAATATAGTGTATAGTTTGTATAGAAAAAAAAATTCCCCTCTTTTTACTCTCTTCTTCGACTTATCAGCTATTAATTATCGGTTTATGTATAGATAATCGTGATCTCTGAGTGTAATCTATCGTATATTTGTATATATAGTCTTGAATTATGTATGTAATATAGGTTCATCTCGTACGATCTATATAATGTATCTGTATTGAGATGATGACAAAGGTTTTGCGGTTGTTTTCGTTGAGCTTTGATTTTGAAGGATTAAATGTCGCGTTGTGACATTTCTCGTATCTATAATTATATCTTTTTACCCGTCTATTAAAATTAATCATTATTTGGTGTTTGGATGATGACAAGATCATTGATGATATTTTCGAAGATTTAAAAGATTAAAATTTGATATTTTGGATCAGTGTATGCATTCTAATCTGTGCGAGAGAGGTTTTGGTCATAAGGGATATAAAAATTATTTTAATTTTCATAAAATTTATTTTAAAATAATTATTGTAATACATCATATACTGACTGTAATCTCTTATGATCTTTTAAGATTAAAGATAAACCATCAAAATCGAGGATAAAACATACAACGAAACAAACATTTCTATTCCAACAAAAAACTCAAAGAAACCAAACAACAGTAAATACTACAGTTGGTACTCGCGGGAAAACTTGGAAGAAAAGCCACCTGTATATTTTTTTTTTTTTTTTTTTTCCATATACTGTACATTTTAAGTCTCGTAGGAGAATCATGTGTACCTTTACCAACGCCTCTATTGTCTTCGATTTGCCTTGGTGCGATAACGTAAAAAAAAAAAAAGACGGAGCTGTAACAATAACGATCCCTGGAGTACTACTTGGGATATACAAAAACAGCGTATGTAGCTAGAGTTTTTTTTTTGCAAAAAAATTTACTGAGACCGCGAATGTAAGAAGAGAGTAGAGAGACATTCTTTGATATGCTTGTTGTCTTTTGAATATATCTGTGCTGATATCTAGGTTTGGTTTATGCTTCGTTGATTTCTTTCTTACTTTCAGACTACTTTTTTTTTTTGGATTCTTTTGTTCTATATTCGTGTTGAGTATCTGAGCTTTGGTGGTTTTTCAAAAATTTTGTCTTTGAAAAATATTTTTTTCTAATTATCAAAAGTGATAGGGGTTGATATATTTAAAGATGAAAAATGAAATAACAGTTTTGATTTATGATAATTAAATAAATTTTTAAAATTACTTAACAAGAATTTTTCAAGTATTGTTTATTAAATTAAATTTATTAAACGAATAATAATTTTCTTTTTTTGCATTATCTGTATGCACAGTTATGCGAGATTTTTTTTTTCTTTTGAACGATAAAAAAGTTTTCTCTTCAGACCTTGATTTCTTATTTCTTCGAATAAAAAAGAAGTTAATTAAAAAAGTTAATTATTTCACATAATTGTATTAAACGAAACTCTTCCCCTCTACCAAAAGATTCCTTCTTTTTTTTTTCACCTACCATAAGTTTTCCACCAAACACAAATAGGCAGAAAAAAGAAGAAAAAAAGTAAAAGAAGAAGAAGAAGAAAGTATACGACCGAGAAAAACTCCCGCGATATCCGTTGGATCGTATTAAAAAATTCCATAGCTCCTCGTTTAATCTCTCGTAATAATAGACGGTCATGGGTTGAGGGGGGGTATTAAAAAGAGAAGAAAAAAAAAGTATAGGAAAGGCATCGCAATATACCTATAACTATATCAAATATCACAAGTGCAAGAAAGACAGTATAAAACTTGTGAAAAATTGCCCGAAGGCGCGCGCGTAACCCTCCTTCTTTTTTTTTCTTTCGCAGCGCAAACTTTTTCAAGCAAAGTATTCGAGAGAGAGAGAGAGAGAGAGAGAGAGAGAGAAAGAGAGAGAGCTGAATCTTTCCGATAAAACGGAAACTCCAGAACACGCCTTTCTCGCGCCGAAAAAATCTCGGTTAAAGGCTGTTTCTACCATACTTTCTTTCTCATTCTCTCTCGTCACTCCCTTTCTTCTCGATTTTCTCTTGCTCCAAGAAGAATATATAATACACAAGCACATAACATATAGGTATAACCTGCCGCGCGTCAGCATTATTGAAATTGTCAGAAGGCGTGTATATATAGGGTGGTATACCCTCACCCCACGAGTCGTACCGTATGTACTATATATACAGAGAAAGATGTATAAAAAACTAAAGAAAAAAACAATGGATAGCTCCAATGTACACCCCCATTTTTTTAGACTCCTCTCGTTCTCCTATTCCCTTGCTTTTAAGCCACCTTAGCTTCTTCTTCATCGTAGTAGTCATTGCTGTGTATTCGCGCATATCCGGATCCTCCCCTCTACATACCCATGAATGCATTTTTGTCCTTCCTCTCTGGAGGATCAAGCAAGTCATTGTCACAAGGCCACGTTATTTGTGCTTGCGCGCGCACGTTTGCTCGCTCTTGGGGGTTTTCCACGCGTATAGCTTTTTTGTAAAAGCTCGGGTGTGTGTATATTTGCTTCGAGCTTTTTGTGTCGATGACGCGGTGATGTCACTGTTTTGAGCTTCTTTATGTACCTATACCTATTTTTTTCTCTGTTAGGATCTTGTCTTTTAGGTATTGTTTTACTCTGTGCCTCTTTTTTTGCAGACTGAGCTTGCAAGCACTACTACTCTTTGATAGATTATTTTGACGTTACTGATAGAAGTACCTTTAGTCTTTTCGACGTCTTATGCAACTTCGATATTGGACTCGTATTAGACCGAGCATAAATTTCAATCATAATAACATTTTAATCAGAATCTAATATAACATTACATTAATATCAATCAATCAGTCAAATTATTAATCCGAAATTGAAATAACCGTTAAGAAAATTGGACGATAAATTAATTGAATACATATACATTTATATACCTACTATCAAAGTATGTAGAGCGAGAGAAATTCATTAAGTACTAAATTCGCGCAAATATCAGTATATAGTAAAAGTAGTGGTAGCAGCATAGCGTTAAAAGCAATCGCTGGAATTCGCATCCCTTTTAAAAGCCACAGAGAGTAGTAGCACATTTGGATTACCAATTTCGATAAAAGTCCCAAGAGACAGAACACGTAGTAGTATTAGTAGTTGTGATAGTAGTTGGGGTAGTTCGAAAAGTCAGCCAAGCGTAGAAGAGACACACCATACCATTCCCTGAGGTAAAAGAGATGTAAGAGGAGAAGAAGGAAGAGGATGGTGGGTATTTAGACGAGGTAAAGGCATCGCGAGAAATTCGCGAGTCGCTGAGTCGTGTGTCCCACACGAAACGAAGTGCACGCAGCCAAAGTCTAGAAGAGTAAGAAGAAAGGGGGAGGAGGAGAAAGAGCAGTTGAGGGTAAGATACTTGGTAGCAGGGGGTAAGGGGATACATATATATGTAGCTTTGCAACAAGACCTTCCCCAAAGTGTCGTCGCGCGATGATTGCGACGTAATCTGCTTTGCTGTTGCTACTGCTGTTGCTATACTGCTTTGCCTTTAGGCGTATAAGGGCGTGTGCTGTGCTATATATACGCAGTAGTAACAGCCTTCGTGAGCAGTCGTGTGTTTTCCCTCGGGCGTAAAGCTCTAGCCCTTGCTATATTTCTTCTTTTTTTTTTTTTCTTCTTGTTATACTTGGTTGTGGTTGCACGTCGTAGGTGCACGTGCGAGACAGAGTAAGAGAGAGTTTAAGTGTTTGTGGAAGCTGGTTTACCGCAACTTCTGACGTATCTTCTCACTTGTGAATTTTTGTTTTTCTCTTTTTTTATGAATCTACTATATCTTGTCAAAATTTAGTGTAAGTTAAAATTTTGACTGGGAGGTTTAAAATATAGTTATGAGGACGATGAGATTTTTTATGTTGTATTACAGTCATGTATTTTGTAATGTATTGAGAAGAACATCAACAGACCGAAAAAAAGGGGTTGAAAATAAAAAATAAAAATACGATATTTGTAGTCTGTACGTGTACAGAGAGAAAATAATCAAGAAGAAGGTTTAGATAGATCTGAAAAAAGAAATAGAGGGTGGAGGGTTAAGCAAACAGCTACCATCTCACTCTCTCTCTACTGTGCTACATAACACGTTTTGAGTTTATCCTATAAACGCCGGCGCCGTTTCTTCCATATAATATATACCTACATCCATATCCACCCCCTTTTTATACGTATATACAGGCAAGAAAATAATCCGGCCCTGAGGGCCTACGCGTGTGGTTGAATCTTAGTCCGTTCCCTAGTATACAGTTATATACCAACAACATTTGATTGCACGTGTGTGGTATAGAATCTGTATTTGTATGTGTGTAGTTGTTCTATTGTATATGTGCGTAGGTGTGGTGATTCTACGCTTATGGAATACGAATGACAAAATTTTTGCTTTTTTGGGGCTACCCTCTCTGTAACCCCTTACTTCTTTAAGCTTTCTTTTGATGCCAAATTGTAGGATGAAAAAGGTATGGTGTGTAGTGGTGGTGGTGGTGGTTTTGAGAGATAAATATATTGAGTGAGGTGAATGATCAACTGCTATTTGTAAGGTGTGTGTGTGTATAGAATGGTTTTCGGATTTGAGGCTTGTGTGTAGGTGTTTATTTGGGGGTTTTGATGTATAGTTAAAGATAAGATTGATAAGTCTCGTTTTCTATTTTAGATGTAGAGCTAATCATTTTTTAAATAATTTTTTTTTTTTCTAATATCAATATTTTTTTTTTCTCATCAAAAACTAAATTATCGATTAAATAAACTAATCAGTGTAAATGATATCTATGTCATAAAGTTTCATATAATAAAAAAAAATGAAAATAAAAACAAATAAATAAGTAACGTAAAAAAAAAAAATAGAAAATAGAAATAGAAAACTACCAACGTAGGTATATAACGTCATTTAAAAAGTTATTGATGTTGTAAATGCACAAACGCTATAGATATACCTACTTTATAGCATCGATGTAACAAGGAAGCTTCAATAGAGAGAGTAAAAGGGCTGTATAGAACTATACGCGTGGGTAATGCTTTCGTTCTACACTATATACACACAGCAATCGACGATCGATTATCGCACGCTAAAATTACACTATGCCGACGGCGGTATATTTTTAACGGCTTGTATATCTACATATACATACATACATACATACATACATACATACACATATATAAGCGAGCCCTTATAATATGCGCACACCGCGGGAAGATCCTTTCTATATACACTGCCGAGGGGCCGGCTGCTCGTGACACTCGTCGACAGAGAGAAAGAGAGAGAAAGAGCATCGTCGGGGAAAAAGAAATTTCGCGTTTGATGTGCGCCGCCAAAGGGAGAGAACTTGCCATCACCACTACCACCGCCATCCTCTTCCCTACACGTCTGTCCTTCTTCCACCTCGCTGTCTTTCTCTTTTCCTCGATGCTTTGCATCACTTGCTTTTTCTCTATCTATATCTATCTGCAAGGCTTGTTCTTCTTCTGCGCTTGTGCTGATAGTATAGTTTGAGCAAGACACTCTAAGTATCGAGACGACTCTGTGGGTCGTCGTGGCAAAGCGATATCTTGTAAAGATAGTTACAGTATAGTTTTTTTATTTTTTATTAAATTTTCTTTTTATTTTATTGATGATGAAAGGTGATAAGTAACTTATGATCTGTTGATCAAGTTATTTTATTTTTTCAATTTTTTCTTTAATAAATTCAAAAATTCTACTTTATATTACACCTATTCAATTTGTATTAGTGTAATATTCGAAAAAAAAAAAAATAAAATAAAATCAAAATTAATTCAAGCATTCATGATTTATTCTATGAAATCACAATAGGGGGATGTATGTATATGTATTCTTGATCGTCACGAATTCGTTCTAATAAAAGGGATATATATCCCACATAGGTCTTTTCATCATATAGTTGCAACCTCAAAAAAGGGGAATACACATACTCTGATATCGACGAATTAGAAGCTTACTTTGATTCGACCTAGGGTGCGAAAAAAGAAACGCCAGAAAAAAAAGGGGGAGTTGAATTTAAGAAGGGACCAAAAAAAGAATAAAAGAAAAGATTCTAAGACAAAGTATATAACTACTCGAGAGATGGTATACGACAGTTTTATTGATCATGAAGTTTAGCTTTTGTATGTATGTATGAAGTATTCGCTTTTATTCTAGCTTATTACTCGAGAGTCATTAAATTATCATCCCCTTTCTCGAATTATTAATCGCAAAACAAGTTCACGATGATTCAACTTCTTTATTATCATTCATTTTATATAAATCCATTAATGTAATAAAATCAACAATTTATCTAAATTATTGTTAGAAATTACTAAAATTTTTATTAAATACAGCAACTTATAATTAAAACTTATTCGCAAGCTCTTATAGTTATAACCAAGTAATTGAATACCGATAAACACATCACGTAATGACCAATTGTTTCATACATACAAACTCATCAAAATACAAAGCTTTCTGCTTCGTATAGTAGGTGAATGAGATAGATATAGATCCCAATATATACGATATACACGCATACATTTCAGAACTCGTGTATACCGGCATTTTTGCGGCCCTCACAGCTCGTCGCGCCCCCGCGTAATAACAGTACTCGAGAGCATCCGTGGACGCGTCAAAAGCTCGCGCTGGTCTATACTATACACCTACCCTCTCCCTCTCTCTCTCTCTCTCTCTCTCTCTCTCTCTCTCTCTCTCTCTCTCTCTACCTCACATACATCTCACGAACCACGATAGAGATGGTGGTTATGAAAGTGAGGGAGAGGAAAAGGAGGAGGTGGTTGGGATTAATTAATTAAAGCACAAGCTTTCGGGGGTAGGGGGTAGAGGCCCTGGGCAGCGGTCATACGCGCGATTACCCGAGAGAGAGAAGAGAGAGAGAAAGCTGGCCGGTTCGCTTTATCCGATCCGCGTGTCGGCCTCTTTGTGCTACAAGAGCTATTGCTTTCTCTCTCTTGCGAGAGAACGAGGAGATTCTCTCCTCTCCTACGCCCTGTTATTGTGCGTCCGCTTCGAATCATGTTCGCTATGAATATGAATATATATAGAGGGGGGGGGGAGAGGGGTTGGAATGGTATGGGGAGCTTGCGCGAATTATTTCGGTGAAATGGTGAAAGCAGAGAGAGAGAGAAAGGTAGTATGGGAATTCAAAGCTTGAAATAAATGAATTTTCGGGAAGATTATATGCGTTTGGAATTTCTCGTGAGAGATAGAGAAATATGTGGAATTGAAAAAAAAAATTTAATGAGTATAAATGAGTGAAAATTTGATATGTTTTTATATTATATGCAAGAGGATGTTAAGATTGTATGTAGAGATTATTGTTGAGATTGATTTGTTTTGGTTAATAGATAGGTAAAGCTTAAATTGAAGTTAACGAAGCTTTTTGCCTTTGGCTGTTTGTGCGTCCGAGGAGATGAGTAACGCTTGAATTGGCAAAATATACTCGAGGATGTTAAGGATACTGGACAGGAGTGTAAACTCTTGAATTTGCAATTGTAAAATAATTGCTTAAATAATTTTAATCAAATAGTATTTCTTTCAACTCATAGATAGTGATTTGATAATAAATTATAGTTTTACTATGTTTCTAAGAGGATTTCTTTGAACGCAAGTTTGCTGCTACCGTATATATATATTTGCTAATGCGATATAATCTTGTTAAATGAAGGTGAAGAAATATGATTCCAAGAAAAAAAAAGAGAGAAGAGAAAAACGAATAACGTCAAAGAACGATCAAAATATATTGAAAAGAATATATTGATCGGTCGATAAGTCAGTAGAAGGAAAAGAATAAGGAGAAAAAAAAAGAAGTGAATATATAGATATATATATATATATATATATATATAACATAAGTAAAGAATAAAAAAAAAAAAACTTACCTTTCTTTGCGTGAAGAATGTCTGCAGGCTCAGGAGGAAGGGCCGTACAATGGCTCGGACTTAAGCTTGGCTGCAAAGATGAAAAAGGACTACCTGCTCCGGACGGATACCTGGTTGTTTCCAGAATAAAAAAAAAATATTGATATCTTAAGATAAAAAAATTATCAAAAGTAATCGTGATTTTAAATATAATTAATCTTTTAATCAAATAAATCAAGTAAAAAAAATATTACTAATTTAATTTTCATACGATTATTAATTAAGAATACATTAACCATAATTAAAATCAAGTGTTAAAAAAAAAGGATAGATATAGAGATATAATAAAAATTATAATATAATATAATATAAATAGAAGGCGGAGTACTACTAACCACGGGTTCGGCCTAGGCCAGCCAGTTGTGGTCTGACCATTGAGTAACCTGAGCTTGTCGTATACACTCTCGGCTGGGCTTGCCGCGCCCACGCCAACTACGCCCACCGAGCCCACGCCCGTTTGCTGCTGCTGCTGTTGTTGTTGATGTTGCTGTTGATGCTGTTGGCGTTGTTCTTTTTGCGCTGCCAAATTTCTTAATACCCTGTTTATCGACGATACCTGTAACATTGAAAATTAACGAGGATTTGAGTTATATGAGTTTATGAATCATCTCATTAGGATAATAGTTCAAAATATAATATGACGAATGTCAATATAAATATTATAAATTTGTACTCAGGTACCTCTCGAGCTTATTGTACCCGGAATATCATCGACAATCAAGTACTTATAGTTAGCGCTCTTGACTTTAAAATAAAATCCATAAACTATATATCATACACCAACGAGACAGAGAGAGATATGGAAAAGCATCGTCAAGAAAGGAGAGATGAGCCGTACCTACGCGAGTATAGGATATATCGAATAAGAGTGAGGGTTGGGGGAGGAGGGAGGTGGAAATATGTTTAATATATACGCGACGAGACAAGGCGTCGTATATAGGTATATATACCCACTACTTCGATGAAATGCAACGTGAGAGAGGGTAGGAGAGAGTAAGAGAGAACGGTAATTAAAACGATGTGCCGAAGCTTCTGATGCCAAGGGAGTTAATTGCCTCTGGCTTTAATTATCCACACACGCCCACTACGCGTTGCTATATACCTTCCTTTACACTCTCTCACTCTGTCTAACGGTTTGCGCCTTTCTCCTCCACCTTTCTCTCTCACTCTAAGGGGACGCGCCGCCGTTCGCTCACTCGCGCGCGTAAGTTATTAGCTCCACGTGCTTGTCGCGCTCTTCTTCTTTTTTTTTCTTTTTTTTACTTTTTTCTTTTATTCTTTTATGTTTTTTTTATTTATTATCGCGTTCTCGTGTATTTTGCTTACTTTTCTCATTTGCGATTTTTCCACATGGAGCAAAAGAGAGTATAAATATAGGGGGGATTCCCCGAGCGACAACTACACCCTTTACTCCGATATACATATATATAAACTCTTATCCGCATCGATATATATATTGTTGAAAAAAATTTTTATTATGATTTTTTTTTAATGTATACTCAGAATTGACGTTCATCCCTATTATCGTCGATTTTCTCTCATCCTCCCTTCATCTTGTAAATTGGCTTTTACGTAAATTTCAGTATCTGCCTCTCTCTCTTCTCCGTTATCTCTGTAACGAACATTACACAAAATCAAAAATACACAATTATTAACATTCTTAAAAAAAAAAAAAAATGATTCATATTCCATTTAACAAATCAAACTTTTTCAGAAACATTAATCTCTATATAAGTACACACAAAAATCGAGCCACCATTTTTTAACAAATTCACGCTATCGTAAAGCACATTAAACGTCCTTATCCCGTTATATCTCCAACATTTCCTCTCTCTCGCTCTCTTTTTATTTTCTTCCTTTTCTTCCCCCTTATATACTTGCTCTTTCACAGCCTTTGTTCTTTCATACCAAGTAAAGCTCAAATCGAGACTTTCTTTCTCTCTCTTTTTCTTCTTCTTCTTCTTTTTCTTTTCACCAGTAGCACATCCACACCCACACACATATACACCTTTTACATCCCAAACCAAACCCAACTCTCTTCTTATATATAGGAGAGTTTTCCTTCTCTCTGTCACTTACACACACCGTCGGTATAAATCCCCCAGCTCGTAAAAGACTTCTCGTTGTGCTAAGGTGGCGCGTATATACGAGGAGACCCGCAGTAGCAGCAGCCATAGCCCTGTACCCGATGCCCCGGTAATTTATGCCCGCTCTCGCCCTGCTACTATACGTATATATGTATACATTCTGTGAAGCTACCACTGCGAGCTGGCGCACTGTGACTTTTCTTCTCTTTTATTTTTTCCATCTTCTCTTTCTTCGACCTTTTCTGGGCTTTGTGCCCGTTTCTTCGCTTTTCCCGACGTTGTCTGTCTCGCAATTCTGAGAGACTCGACTAGAACCCAGAGTGTGTGTGTGTGTGTGTGTGTGTCGCCCTTATCATGCATTATGGATATCAGCACACGCGAGACCTCAACGTATATATATATATATATAAGCGACAAGCTATATATTATGTTATGTATGTATGCTGTAGCAGTTGGTATAACATACTAGCAGAATATCGTAGATGAGAAAGTAAATTTAAAAATCCGAGTAAAAAAATTTGTTTCATGGTGGAACAATAGTGTAGTAAAAAAAAAAAATAAGGTGTCGTTGCTATTGTATGTGTGTGTGGTTATATTGCGGTGATAAAGGCTTTTTCGTCAATTGATCCCACTAATCGATCCTCAATGAACATCTGAACGGACTTGAGGGTATATCAAAGCTAAAACGTCGACACATATACATCCATACACAGAAGAGAAAGTGAAAGGGTAAGAAGCCCAAGAGGACTACTTCTCGAGTCTCGAGTGGCCCCTACCCAAAAAAAAAGTCTCGAGCTTACAAAAGAGTTTTGTGTGTTCACGGTGTGGTATACACATACACACACACACATGCTACACATTGCTGTATGTAATCTCGAAGTAAGAGAAAGTAAGAGAGAAAGAGAAAAAATGAGTCTAGAATAGCAAAGGGGGAGGCTTCTACATCAGCGCGGAGTCCGCGTATATACGCCGCATGGGTCCAGGGGATACACGTCACGACGTTTCAACGCCGCGACTACATGACAACCTGGGGAATGGGTTTTTACCAAGGGGACTAGACGAATGTCCCACGGCCAATCTACCCGCGCGACTCGACACTCTCTCTCTATCTCTTTCTCTCTCACCTTTCACTACACCCCCGAGATATATATACGTATGTGAGTTTGCTTATGTGTATGTGTAACTGGTGGCAGGTGAAAATAGACTAGCCTACACACTACACTGCATATTTCTAAGTTGGGAGAAATTTAACTTCTGCATTCCTTGTATGGACGAAGAATTTGACTGGTATCAAATGATTGTATGTGATTAGCAATGTGGTAAATGTGGTAAAATCAATTTTTTTATCTCTTTTTTTTCTTATCAATTTTCATTTCGAATATAAAAAAAAAATTAAATGTGTCTCCTAGTAAACCCTAATCCTCACATACACGCAAACATTCGTTTATGAAAAGCTCTCCTGTACACGTCAACGATTCAGTAGTTGAGATAGACAGTTTATGCGCCAGTCGGCATCGATACGTATACACATATACTTGTATCAAAATACGATCTTTGACAGGCTATTGTTAAAAAAAGTTACATATAACACGAGGAAAAAAACAACAGGGAGACCAAGGTATATATAGGTTGACATGCTTTGAAAAAAAAATGTTCAAGTCAATCATTTCTGACGTTAGTCGTCTAATCTAATTTCAGGAAATATTTTAGTCAGATTGTGGAGTGATTTTGGTTTGTGATAATATACCCTTAACTGGATGTATGACAAAATCAAGGTATATAAATCTGATTATATAATTACCAACTGCATTTACTACGATAATTATTTTACTATGTCATGATTATTTCTGACTCAAAAATATAACAAATTATAGATTCAAGTATCTCGTCTAGCTAGTTCATATTCAGTTAAATCAAATAAAAAAAAAGGTAAACTCACCATTATAATTTTAAAACGTCTTGGTACATAAACAGTCACACAAGAGATCGAGTGCCACCTACATACTCAAATTTTTTAACCAAACAATAATGATAAAGAAAGAAAAAAAAAATACATTCTAGCCATTATTATTTTCAGTAAGCGCATTGTTTAATTATGATCAAGCAAAGGTCCTCAAGATCAATCCAAACTAATGTGACAACCAAGCAATAAGAGTCGAGACAAAGAAAAGTGTCACAGGACACATGACAAGCAAAAGAATGCTAAGTAGGACCCCTTTTTTTTACAAATTGACAAGTCTCTCTCTCTCTTAAAGGCGCTGAGGTGCAAGGCCCACTTTATGTCACGCATATAATATATCCATGTTTTCTTTTTCTTACTTTTTTAGACTTTTTGCAAGTATGTATCTAGCTTCTTTCCTTCGCTCCCCACTCTATCAAGAGCATAATATCGTTGGCGTATTTGTCACCAAAGAGCATTTAATATATTAGCCTCAGGGCCGAAAGGCTTATATAATACATCTCCTCGAATTCTATATCACCAGTTGGTTATAAGCTCCGGTTGCACAAGTTATAGTTTGCGCCAATCTAGCTGCATATATTATTATGATGTCTACTTCATAAGAATTGAACAGACGCAAAATAAGAGGAATGTCAGCTTATGCAATAATTATTGTGGTAATACATATAACTCTTTGAAATGAGACAAGCTTATTGTTATGTTAAAAGGGAATATATATCTTACTTTATTACAGTATCACTAATGCAGCTTATATATTCAAGTACCTACGTTGCAAACATAAATTGCAATAACTTTGCAGACGAGTTAATAAAATCATAAAATAAAAAACCTCGATCGATCCGTTATTCAAGCATATCACTAATTGCAGTCTAGGAAAGAAAGAAAAAAAGAAAAAATATCGAGTTGAAGCTTAAAGTTCGTATATAAATATAATCTGAACAAATTGGGTCTCATTTTTTTTACTTATACATACACATATAATAGTAAGGGTGTACATGTACGTATAGGTACAACACTTACTCACCTCGAGCGTGTTCAGTATATACGAGCCCTTTCGATAAGGGAGAAAGAGGCTAATTAAGCTTGGTTTTCTCTCACTCTCTATAGAACGACTGGAAAGGGCTGTTTTCTCCCCCTCTTTTGGCTATATACGCCACTTAAATGTCTTTCAATTGCAAAAACAGATATATAGAGAGAATAATAATGTACTCGTCGTTATCAGACTGCAAACGTGGAAAATCGCGTCAACTCACCGAGAGATAGAGAGTGAGAGAGAGTGAGAAAGGCGAGTCGTGCGTGATATGTGTTGCGCTTGAACGGACTTGCAAGCTCTTTCTCTCTACCCTTGTGTATACATTTGTATAATATACCTATACCTGCTGTTTTAAGTATTTGATACTATTCGAGTGTGTCTCTTTATCTGTTTTTCGCTTTTTGTTAGTTTCGGTTATTGAGAGCCTATATATAGTAATGGATGTAAGTGTGCTGTAGACTCTTTACGGGCCAATGAAAGATGATAGTGAACTGATGATGTAAAAAATGAAGAGAAGTGTAAGTTAAGGTGAACGAGAGATACAATGTTTTTTTCGTAGAAATGATATAATTAAGCTTAGTTCGTTAAATTGTTTTGTTTTGATGTACAATTGATGTGCAATAATAAGTTCATCAGATGCGCGCAAGAGAAAAAAGTTGCTTTTTTTTTATTCCTTCTTAAAATTTGTGTTGTTTAATTACTCATTAAAGAGAATTGAAGTAAATACTAAGCTTAGACACAAATCAAATGAATTAACCAAAGATCCTCGTTTATTAAATACCAATTTCAAATACATTGGCCTTATGACCTTAGAACAAACAAAAATTTACTCTTACATATATACCCCTCGACATCATACATTACTCGATAAATAACAAGTACATACATCGAAAATCAAATGAATTCCACATAACACCACCAACGCAGGAATGAAACCATCTTTCCAACAACAACAATGACAAAAAAAGACCCTCGTTGTATCTTTTGCATACATACATACATTGGATACAAACATATACACCTCTTGTATTCGGACTATCACGCAAAGCATCATACACATCATCCTCATTCTCTCTTTCTCTCTACTTCCCCATAATAGAACCATATATCCCAAGCTCTCCATTTATTTTTCCGCTCACGCAAGCGAGCGAGCGAGCGAGGCGTTGAAAAGGGGGTGGTAGGTAGTATAGGGCTTAAAATGCGATCGATGGAATTAGCATGAAGTGCGAACTGTGTGGCAACCCTAACAAGAGACACATCATCTTCTCTTTGGGTATATATACTATATATATATATATATATATATATATATATATATATATATATATATATATATGATGCGGGTTGTAACAGGGTATAGGGTGTGAGAGTAGGGGGTTAAGGGTCATGAGTAAAAAATTTGAAGTTCGGATAAGCGAGAAAAAGAGAGATAGATAAATAAATGATTTGGGGAGGGTGGTTATTATGTAAGTATGTATATGTGCGTCAAACTATAGAAACTGTGATACGTGATTATTGTATGTATATATGTGATGAAGAGATATAGAGAAAAATATCTTTATGTCTTATGATATCGTATTTATATTATGTATTTGTAGAGGGTGAATTTCGTACTTAGAGGCCAAACTAATAAAGTTGTCGAATGTGTCATATAAGCATCAACTCTTTGATGTCTGTTTCTATATTGCGGTCTGACGATATCGTGACTTGTATCACTAACCGATTTTTCTTTTTCCGATTTTTTTTTCTTGTTCACCACATTTATTGATAACATTTTTTTTTATCTAAATCATCTTTATACCCTTTAACAATCAAGTATCACCATAAATATTAAAAAAAAAAAAAAAATTCCAGTATCTCTCTCAAATATCTTGCTACATACTCTCAACAAAGCGAAAAAGAGACTCTCTACGTCATAATATTGTCTCCCCATGACGCCTCAGTATAATAGCTCGCTCTTCTCCCTCTTTTCCGTTTCAGCTCAAAGAAGAAGGCGGATGCGTCCGGTTTATTATACATACATATGTGTGTGTGTGTGTGTGTGTGTCTTTCTTTTAGCTTAGGATGCTGCTGTTGCTATACTGGGGGGTGTATGGTATTCAGCTTACTTCCGAATAGACGATTGCACGGATAAGCAATGCGATGAGACAATGTGTTGTAAGGGGGAGTAAGAGAGATGAAAAAAGAAGAGATATAGGGGTAGGTGTGAGAAATTAAAAATCCTTGTTTGAGGATTATTGTGGAAGGTGGAGAGGGATAGGGAGATAGAGTGAGGCTTATTCAAGATTTTGTTATATGGAGAGGGTGGGGAGGGGGTTAGCTTACTCTGGAAAAATTATATCAAGATTACCAATTGACTTTTATTTCATTACAAATTAATATACGTCCAGCATAAAATATCAAATAATTTTTAATACACTACACAACCATATCACCAATCGAAAGCAAACATAAAACAGCTTCCATCAAGTAATATCAAATCGGCAAGATAAGACACAACGTTACGGTATTTGCTGTTATATACGATAGCTTACAAGCTTACATCCAAACGGTATTACATATACCCACGCTCTCTTTTTCACGTGTGATCGTTTGTACAAGGAGGGAGGGGAAAGAGAGAACGCACGTGCCGGTCTGCAACACGAGATATATATATATATATATATATATATATATATATATATATATATATCTCATAACCCGTCATTAAGCCACCCTCGGGTGTGCACGAGTATATATAGTTTTATATATAAGAGAGGGGAAAAATAAGAGTAAAATCACTGGCGCCGCGTTTGAGTGTGCAGAGAAAGAAGCTTGCTGAGAAACGACAGGTTCTACGTTACTAACTTATAATATGTATGTGTGTATATATGCTCTTGATGGAAAACAGTCGGTATGCAGCCTCCCCGCAGTCGGGGTGCGGCCCCCCCCCCGCCCCCCCCCCCCCCCCCCCCTGATTTGTGGTTATATTCTCAGGTTTCGCGTTTACGCGGCTTGTTATTTTGATACCTTGATGAGGCGACTTTTGCCGACACTGCGTCATGCGTATATCGTTTCTCTATATAGCAAATTTTATTCAGTGTCGGGTACTTGTATCTAAGTGCCGTCACTTGAAAATTATGCGTAGTAGATTAATTTTTTTTTTTTTTTATCATTATTGTTTGAAAATGTCAATTTAATTTTTTATTTAGTTTTTTGATATGTATTTATTAAAATGAATCGGAAGGATTTTATTACGTGACGAATTAGCTAATTTAATGAAAATGCATTAATGTAAGAAATAAAATAAATCACCAACTGATCAAAAACCTATAAATTTTGTCATATTTTTTTCCAAAAACATTAAATCACTATGTCACTTTTTTCCCGATCGCACTATTTTTCCCATCACCCTCGCATACACACCTCATCTTCCCTTAAACCACCAAAAAAATAAAAAAAAATCCCAGAAAATCAAACATCCATAGCACATCTCACTAAAAGATCCACGTGACCTACTATTATACACACTATACACACTTTAATTTCTCGCCAATCAGTCGCGAATTACCAAACCCATACCTCTACACGTTAGTTACGCGCGTGCCACGGATTTTCTCGCGCGCACCCCCATATATACATACATACATACATACACGCGTAGCCAGTAGCCTATATACTCACCCTCAACTTGTACATACGCGTGGGAAATCCAGGCTTTGACCGAGGGTTAGAGAGAAAAAGAGAGACCGATAAAAAAAAAAAGAGCCAAACCGTTAGTAGTTGTACAATGTCTTTATTAAGCTAAACTTCTCCCGTTCCCCCCCCCCCTCTCTGGCTTTTATACTACACCTCTCGACTCTCAATATCTCTCTTATCCCTTATTCCGCACTATACCCTTATATACAGCTTATATACACATCTAGATCTCCGATAAGGTGTGTATATATATATATGCAGCGCAAGCACGTATGGAGCGTGACACCGTCGTCACGCCTATATCAACGAGACCCGCTTATACGCTCGGTCTTGCGCGACTGATGCGGCGTGACTCCCTCTTTTGTGTCATGTGTCTGTGCGCGTGCGTGTATAGGCATACGTACATACTATTTGTTTGTCTGCGCTTTGATTCTATACCCCGGATATGTATCGAGAGAGCCTGAGTGAGATCGAGCTTGTTGACGGCAGCAATCAGTATGCTATGAGATCAACCTTTCGGTGTTTTATGTTTTTATTTGAGTGTCTGTAATTGAGACTTAATCGGATATGTATATCTAGAGTAGTTTATTGTTTGTTGTAAGATTATTTTATTATGATGAATTTTAATAATTTTATGTCAATTTAATGGAAATTGTTTTTATTACCACTTAACTGGACTTGATCTCCAATTGGTAAAATACACAATGCAAATAACTTTAGTAGAAAGAATCGATGGGACAAAAAAAGGAGACATGGAAAGCTGGAATTTACTGGTAAATAAACGAAGAATTGAAGGACGAACTATGAGGATCAAAAACAGGAAACCTTTATGTACGAAGGATATACATAGCAGGAGATGGAGAATTCGAATACGAATTACACATTTAAACAGAAAAGCTGGACCCTTTCTGGAACGTCTGGTATTTGCAATATAAGTCTGTTACTGGTTTGGATTTGGAAACAATTGTAGCAGAAGAACTTGATATTTGATGTTCAAATGTAAATTTGTTCGACTATTTGAACTTGAAAATTTTGACTATTTTTTTTTTTTTTTTAACTACGCATATGTAAATTATAATTTAATCATATATTTATACGTTGTTATAATTTAAAAGTAGTTTTATTATTATTTTATACGCAACACGTGTGTAGCTTTTTTCTTACGCAACAACACATATTTTTTAAAAATGTAGTTTTTCTTAGAAACATTTAGCAGATAACTTTTATGATCGAAATTTATTTACATATTCTATAAATAACCAAGTAACTGCTATGAGTAATCTTTGTAAACATTTTTACATTGACATTATATTAACATAATAAATTT
Source organism: Leptomastidea abnormis (assembly GCA_030522805.1). NCBI lineage: Eukaryota > Metazoa > Arthropoda > Insecta > Hymenoptera > Encyrtidae > Leptomastidea > Leptomastidea abnormis. Next base: position 3,679 of record JAPYZE010004818.1, on the reverse strand, counting down.
CGTAATATCTAAGGTATAATTAAAAATTTATAAAAATCGCAAAGTAATCCCTTCAATTCTCAGAAAAAAAAAACGTGTGCGTAGGAAAGTTTTTAGGTAATTATCATTGGTCGCATAATAATTAATCCAAATAATATCGTAAACAGATTATACGCATTAAATTATCGATATAAAAAACAGCTTGACAAACAATATTTTAAATGCTAATAATCAAAGTCCCCCCATTTGAAAATAACAAAATTTTAATAAAAAAAAATTTTTAATATTAAGAAAATAAGTGATCGACTGATAGAAATAAAAAACAAAAAAGAAAAGTGGCTAAAAAGAGCGGCATCATAGTAAAAAAAAAGTATTAGGTGTAACAACCAGAAGCGCTGCGTAATCACAGCTTTTAATCTACGCCACGACGGGCCGTCACTACTGGCGATCGCGCAAAGTACAGTATGTATAAAGAGAGCTGTAAAGAAGGAGGGGCTCCAGTAGTATAAGCGCGGGTGTTTAGTTATATAGCGCGCGCACAGCAGGCGGTTCCTTCTAACGCCGAGAAAAAAAAAAAATTTGAGAGAGAAAGAAGAGAACCGGTATACGGATGTAAGAGCTCAGTCTCCCCCTACTATGTACTATAGTATAGTCTAAGGAGCGCCACGCGTCGAGGCCTTTATTGCCTGCACTCGAAAACCGGGGAGCCGAGGATGACGACGATGACGATGAAGCGGGGGAGGCGAGAGAGAGAGAGAACGAAAGAGGAGGGAACGCTCGGTAGCTTTTAATCGTAGGGAACGGCCTTCTTTTTTTTTTATTGCTTTTCTTGGTATAGCTTGCTAAGATGTTGCGTTTTGGTATTACTGATATAGGCTGTATGGATTTGTAATGAAGAATTGAGATATGTGTATTTTTGAGAGATTAAATTGTTGAATGTAATTAGCATTCAAATCTTAAAAGAAAATAAAAAAAAAAAGAAATATGATTTCTTAATGATATGTACTTTTTTACATTTTACAAGAAATTTAAACACGATCAGGTAATTTTGTATTTTTAAGAACCTGTTTTGTGGATTCGTGATAGCTTAGACGTCGAAGTACAGGTTTTGTAATCCATAAGTCGTGGGTTCAATTCCTCGCGTCTGTTTAATAAGCAATAGCACGAATTCTAACCGAAATATACTCAAATGAGTATCAAAATGGTCAGACAAGATTAAAAAAAAACGTTTGATGCACAAGAGTATGTATTATATTATATATTATAAAAATTTTTTTTTTTTTTAATTTATAAAATAAGACTACTTTGTGTCAATGTGAGACAATACGTAATTTTTTTCAAATATTATTTAGTTATTCAAATATTTCATTATTTCATAAATTAAAAAAAAAAATATTAAAACCATCTTGTAAAAAACAGCCAAACCCAGTAGCCCAATAAAAAAAAAATTAGTTAAAATCCCATTTAATCCAAGCTTACGCTATTAAAAATCTTGTCATCGATGTACGTAAAAGATAAAAACAAATATGTATAGAAAAATCGAAAAAAAAAATATTAGAACGGACAGTCGGTCTTGGTTGATGCTCAAAATATATAAAAAAAAAGAAAGGAGCTAAGAAATCTAACGACACGTTCTCTTAAAAAGTCCATGATGGATACTTGTAGTCATCATATACACATATAGTATAAATCCACCAAGACATAGTCAATTCGTGAGTCAGCTGGCTGCACGCGTGATTGGACAAGACAGCTGATATATACGGTGGTCGAGAGGCGGCTACGTCGACCCCCGCTATGTAGTATGTATAGAGCTATGCGGTGCCTTATAATACGTATACGCGGTGTGTTGATTGCAAGACTTACGAGAGCGCGAGTGAGGAGGCGGAGTGAGAAAGAGAGAGATAGAGAGAGGTGGTGGTGTTGAATTCCCTTTCTATCTAGCCGCGGATGTATACATACATATATACACTTATATATCTTTATATATAAGAACTTGGGGTTCCTCGCGACTCGGTGGTTTTCAGCTGACGTTACTCGTAGCGACAGCAACGAACGCCCGAGAGAAAGAGAAGAACGACAACGTCGACGACGACGACGGCTTGAGGCTCTTGTAAAAAGCTTGCGGCACCCGCTTCTTGGAATATAGCTATATCACAAGCGCATTGTGACCTGACCAACCCTCCTCCTACTCCTTCTCTTTTTTTCTCTGACATCGAAGGTGGTATGCGATATCACCCGCACTCCATATTTCTTGGTATCAGTGTGATTGCCTTACACAACTGGATCATTTTTTTAATTTTTTTTACTATTTGCTTTTCGATTGATTAAAATATAGTCAAAAATGTTTGAAATTTATAAAATACATAAAAAAAGAAAAAAATAAATAAAGAGACAAGAAGAACATCGAATGATGTATAAGGAATAATATAAGGGAAAAAGAGAAAAAAAAGAGCGCATCGTCACCAAGATCGGATGAGAAGAAAGTTTAGCGCCAGCTATATACTATATATACTATTATAGCAAGTGAGAAACTCCCGCTCTTCTCTTATCTTCGTTGAAGAAGCGAAAAAAAATACATAATGCAGTAGCTAAAAGAACGACTACTACTACGACTAGCCTGTATAGTACGGTGACTATACTTATACTATAGCCGGACGTGTTATATACGCCCGACACTTTCTTATATACTTCTTCCTCTCTTTTTTCCTTAAACTTAACTCTCGAGCGTTGACGACCCTTCTTCTTATACGAAGAGCAGCTACACCCACACATGCACGTACACTATTGCTGTATATGTGCAGACTTTCTTATTATACGAAAAAGACAAGTAGTACGTTGAAAAAGAGAGAGAGAGAAAGAGAGTATAATAGTATGTGCAAGTAGTTGAGGAGGGTGTATAGGAAGGAATATATAGGAAGTTACTGCTGCTGCTGATGTAGGCTATATGTATAGACTCCGGAGACGCATTAAATCGCGAGAAGATGAAGAAGAAGAAGAAGAGGGATAAGATTATACGCGCAAGCTTATGAGATGTTTCGTTGAGTGTCTGCGTGGCTGATGAGTTTGCTGAGGATGTGTATAATTAAATGGGAGAGCTATAAAGATTTTCTTATGTGTATGATGATTAGATCCTGAAGATACATATTGATAATCATTGGTGTAAATTTAACGTGAATAAAATAAAATTTTAGAAAAAAAAGTAAAGTAAAGTGATGTATCTAACACGCGAAAGTGATGTAACGTATATTGATTTATACGCGGACGTTTTGGTAACAATTCACTTGCTCTCCGGAATCTCCAATGCCATTTATCACGGACTGCGTAAGAGCTAAATAAAAAAAAAAAAAAAAAAGACTACGTTTGGTGATGTCGATATACGACATCGTTGCGGTTTGTGTGTGTGTGTGTGTGTGTGTGTGTGTGTAATAGGTGTTCGACTTTTTTACGACTTACGCTTGTAAAACGAATTCTAAGGAGGATGGCAACGTTTTAGTTGATTGCGAAGAAATCTAGTTTAAGTACATAGTAACGTAATCTTTTTAACTATTGTCAAGTTTTTTTTTTTACGAGAAAGAGTTTTTCTTACTGAGGTTGTAAGAAAGAATTAATTTTAAATGTTTTTTTATTTAAATTTATTTATTTAATAATGAAATACTGTAAATACTGTATTAAATTTATTATGAAGTGTATACTTATATAT